>OY856388.1:9234686-9472186 GCA_963693495.1 Malacosoma neustria
TTAAAAAATGTATTCCTACATGTTTCTTTATATTTGATTTCAAAATATATTGATTTATATTCCTTGGTGATGGTTAAGTTTTCTATAGTTCGTGGTATTAATAATAATATCTAATAGGTACTGGAGGTAAATCAAAACACGAAAGATTCCTAGTCGTTGACCAAGATGGTATCTTCCAGCTACGTGGTTATAACGAGGCCGTCGCTGCGAAGAAATCTAGGGAAAATGATTACAAGAAAAACTTTGGACCAAAAGGTAAACTTGTGATGATGACTATTTCTCATGATTGCTGTATTTTATTAACAGTAACAATTTTTTTAAATGTTTGCTCTTTTTTGTGCGGGTAGTTTGTTTTATTTTTTGCTTTTTTTAATTTTGATTTTCGTGGCAATTGTAATGTGCACAATGAACAAAGAAAAACTGTCTAAGCGATAGGTCTCAAAGTGTGATACCACTAGGCTATCATTTACTTTGTATCTAATGAAACTTAAGATAATTTAATCCCTTTTGTACCAAGGACGTTTCAATATTTAGTTCTGTTGCTAAGCATTGATACAAGACGATACAACTGTTCTGTGTTTCATCAAAATCACAAGAAAATAAAATCCGTGTGGGTTGATGTATTTTTTTATATATTTTATCTAGTCACAAACTTAACAACAGAGCGCTAGTGCTTTTTTATTGCGGTGTACAGCAGACAGGCTGACGGCCCACATAATAATGAGCAGTCATTCTTGCCTATGGATGTTTCCGATCCCATTGGCACCGCTAACACGCTGCCGTCCACGAAGAGAAACTGGAATCTAGGCCACTTATGCCGAATCACAACACGGGCAAGTATGGTGGCATATTTAGAAACCAAGGTTGATTGTCAACCAGATGGGCTTGGCGCCCGTCCTACCATTTAGCAAATGATATAAGCCACTAACATACTACTTATATATACTTTTATTTCGTAAATAAAACCATATGATAACAAACACCTAGAATCGGGACGGGGATTGGACTTTTAACTCCCGCAGAGTGCGATGGACGGCGTCATATAAATTGGGATTGGAACTCCCCGATTTCTGAAAGAAAAATCACTGAGTCCAAAGAGTCGATGTTCTTCTTGTTGACTGAAACTATACAACAATATATAAATATTCCTGTATGTATATTAGGTGGGAAACAATATATGAATCCAAAAGCTGAACAGACAATGTGGGTGGCTTTTATTGATCATCTGAAACAGAAGGACAAGCTCCCTATAGTCGCGTTCACTTTATCAAGAAATAGGTGAGTAATTAAAAATTAATTTAATACAAAATTTTACTACAAATTTATTATTTAATGAGACTCGTAGTCGCCTTGTGATCAAAATTCCATCATAATTCATATTGTAGGTAGATCAGTATTAGTAGATTACTTAGAAAAAAGATTTTTCTCAATTTGACCACAGTTTTTAACCATGTGTTTGGTGTGTGTGTGTGTGAGTGTCAAAATTGCCATTGATAATACGTTTCAAATAAGAATAGGATCGACTTTGCGCCATGTTGTGACGTTATAGCATAGGTTTTTAATATTTATTCCACTAACTGTTGTTTAAAATAAAATTAGGTACAAGTGTTACCTGTATTTATGACTTCTATTCCACTCACCATTATTGATACGCAATTAAGATTTCATTCCAAACCGTTCTTTTCTAGTGACATTTGACATACCTCTATAGGTTATTGACGTTCCTATTCTTATTTGAATCGCATTGTATGTAATTATTAAGCATGATATACATGATACAAAATATTTGGATTCTGCACTCCATATACGTTCTAAATTTCATACTCCTCCATCTACATAATCTTTGTATCAAGGGATACAACGTTTTTTCCTGTTAATACTTTACATATTAATATATAGATATATCAACAATCCAGTCCGAAGTTGAAGAAGAGTCATCATAAAATTGAATTATTTACTCCGGTTCCATCTTAGCTTGCATTTTGGAGCATATACTGAGTGCAGTGCCTCCACATTATGCCAAAAGAATACGCGCTCTTTACTCAGCTTCCTATCCGTCTGTCACGACAGTTTCTTTTCCAATACCGATATAATAGCCATAAGAAAAACGTGTAGTAAATTTGACTAAATAAGTATTACTATACTACGGACGCGGAGCAGGAAGAATTTCGTACAATAACCTGTCATTACCTGTGTAGGGACACACACATACAGTTACCCAAGTGCGTAACTGTGCTTTATGGCGAAATCCTAAGAATTAGAGTTCCGTAGTCCGTACACATAAAACACCTAACATTTATTTAGATTTGTTTATATAAAATAATGTAGTCGTATAGATATATTGTATTTAAGGTTGTTAATTATTTGTAGATTGAGTGTTTTGAATAGAAATAAAAATGTTATTGTAAAATTAAGTTAAAAAGATTGAAGGTTTGTAAAATTTCGGTTCGCATTTGTCGTATTGTAATTAGGTCAACACGTATCACTCTGCATTGCATAATTGTATACATAAGCAAATTGTTTTGAATATTTTTTGGTTGTTGTGATTTTTGGTGTTAATTAATTTTTTCAAAGAGGGGGAATGGTGTAGGGATACACACATACAGTTATGCAAGCACTGCACTTGCGTAACTGTACCGCCGAGTGTGCATCTTTCCCATTGCCCGTCTTGTATATAAAGTCGATTAATTATATAAAACAGACATTCCACGCCGGTACTTGGGAGTGCCCACTTAGTGTTTATATTGGTGTTCATATGAGGTAATAAAAGTTAATTGAGTAGACCGGTGTTTTATCTGGCTCCACGGCATCGAAGGAATCCACACTTGGAACATTCCACAAGAAGTCCCACAACCTGTCTCTGTCACTCCCGCGTAAATATAATGAGTCCTCGCTCGCACAGAGCAATGACCGTCCTTGGGGATTGTAAACAATTGTAAAGCAATTTTGAACACCGACTTTAGAGTGGAATAAATGTTATAATAACTGGTTTGAGCGAATGGGAAAGTGTTTAAGCTACGTGGTGAATACTTGAAAAACAATAAAAAGTACTATAATATTTTAGTTGTGCTTTTTTCTTCAAACGACAAAACTTAAAAGGCATGCCTCGTAGTAATTGTAACTCGGTTTTTACACGCTTTATATTAGCTTCAATTGTATGTTTGTAACTATTTGTTTGTAACCGACTCCTTTGGGGGCGATTTTGACCCACTTTAAACGACCAGATTTCGTTCAAACTTTGTAGATATATCGAGGGCCGATGACAATGCAATAATCTGTATAGTTTGTATCTTTAGCCTTACCAGGATCCTCAGGATTCATGAATTTTCGGTTCTCGTCCGATCACCGAAGTGAAGGAGCGTCGGGCGCGGTCAGTACTTGGATGGGTGACCGCTTACGAAAATCACGTGACGGTGGATTTTTGTTCTTTTTTATTCTTTTTTATATGTTTTATATTAAATTGACCTGTATGTAATGGAATTTTTCGGAATTTGACTCGATTTTTACTTATTTTGAACAATAAAATCAAAATTTTGCCGAATCGCCATCTGGAGCGTAATTATTAACATTGCCAGAAGATGGCGTTAAATTAATAATAATATAGCCGGAAGATGGCGTTATATTAATAAAAATATTTACTGATTGGATATTGACAACAAATAAAATATATTAACACGCTTTTATTTTTTAGTTAATGAAACTAAAAAGCTAAAAATAAAATATAGTAAAAAAAAAACTAAAAAACACGCTTTTATAAAAAAACAAACAAAATAATTTTCAATAAATTTAAATTAAGGATATTGGGATTAACAAAAAATGAATTTTATTGTAAAAAAGTGTGGGGTGCTTTTTAAGATATTTTCAAAATAACAATTGACAACAAGCACCCCACACTTTTTTACAATAAAATTTATTTTTTTGTTAATCCCAACATCCTTAATTTAAATTTATTGAAAATTATTTTGTTTGTTTTTTTATAAAAGCGTGTTTTTTAGTTTTTTTTTACTATATTTTATTATAACTGTTATAATATAAAATCTAAATAAATAATTTATTATAATAATAATTTATTTAATAATTTAGTAATTTAGTAAATTTTTTTCTCCTTCAAACATTTTATGTAAACCGCATTTAATACAAAAATGTTTGTGACCACTGTCAGTAGGTAAAGAGGTCATTGTACGAAATTCTTCCTGCTCCGCGTCCGTAGTTTAGCGTGAATGTCGTCTGACGCCCCCATCCCAGGAAGAAAACGTTGCATCGTCCGTTGCTTATCAGAGCGCATTGACGAGGTCGACTTGAGCCGAGGGTTTTGGTGGGACCTCTTACACCCCAGCTACAGTCAGCATTTAATTAATATTTTTGAGCAACATTAATCGTATTAGTTCTTTGCGACACTAATTATTTCGTACAAATGTTTTCCGCTCAAATTGTTTGTTTTGAGCGAGCAAATTAAATTCTGCGTTACATTATTATGCATCATTTACAACTATAAATTTATCATAATAACAAACGATACATCATAATTTTGTAATGAATTACCAAAAATTTTGGTTGTTAGGCTTGATTTTTTTTAATGTTTGTTACCTCAGACCTCTGTCACCTAAGAAATAATTTAAATGTTTTATTTTTAATATACAATACATTTTTTTAACATACAAACCTTTGTGATTTTAGATGCCTGTGAACCTAAATGTAAAAGAAAATCCAGAACATGGAAAAATGTATTTAGTTTCCTGTCATCTATTTTCAGGTGTGATCAAAATGCTGAAAATTTAATGTCAGTAGATTTAACAACGGCGAAGGAGAAAGGCCATATAAAATCATTCTTCCAAAGGTGTTTGCAAAGGTTAAAGGAGCCAGACAGGAAATTGCCACAGGTCTTACTTTCATGTCTTACTAAATACAAAACACAATAAATTTTTATGTTAAGATGAATAAAATCAAACTATATTTCAACATAATGTTATAAAAAAAACGCTGAGAAGAGTTGAAACGGCGAAACTCTCCAGTGATACTTGTGTTATCATTTTCACTATTATTAAATGACAAAATTAATATATCTTTTAGGTTATAAGACTGCAGAGGGTCCTAGAAAATGGCATAGGTATACATCACAGTGGAATCCTGCCATTACTCAAGGAGATTGTAGAAATGTTATTCCAATCGGGCTTTGTGAGTATCGAATATACATTTTAATAACCTTTATTAATTTTAAGCGATTTTTAATTTACTATTGTGCTTGGTTAGACTATACCTAGTTTGGTAAAATTGACAACAAAAAAATTGATCGAAGACAATCGTTCAATGAATCGGAATAAATAAATTTATGGTACTTTTCCGTTAGCCGGATGCAAAGTTTAGGTTATGTTTTACAACCTATTAAATAATATTTATTTATAGTTCAACGTTTTTCTACTTGTATTCCGTTGACTAACAGAGCAAGGCTAACGGAAAAGTATCAAATTTATCTGTACAATTGTGCTGTTTTATCGACGTAAATATTATACTAAAAGATTACACGAGTCATTCTAATGTACACATTATTTTTAAATATAATATTTTTAGGTGAAAATTCTGTTCGCAACGGAAACTTTCGCCATGGGTGTGAATATGCCCGCACGTACTGTAGTATTTGATGAGATTACAAAGTTCGACGGAGTAGAGAGGAGACCGTTGGTACCTGCAGAGTACATCCAAATGGCAGGGAGAGCTGGTAGACGAGGTAGAGAATTTTTAATAAACTATTATGTTTTTACTAAAATATTTTAAAATTTATAAAGTAAATAGGTACTTTGAAATTATACTCATAGATATATTCTCTAAACACATCATTATAGACAGTTTCTACAAATATTCTTTAGAACATTTCAGTCCCTATAAAGAAAGTCGTGAATAAAATTTTGAGTTTTTTTTTATACTATGAATTATACATTTAATGTCTCCATATTATAATTCTAAAACAAAGACTACAAATCCCTATCGGTTTTTTGATTGAGTAGATAACTGTTTTTCTTTAACCACTTGCGTTGGAAAAACGGGCCCATGGAGATGTTAGCGCAGAAACTCATACGATGACTTTCCAACGCTAGTGATTAGGAAGCGTTCATTAATTACGTGCTGCCAAAATTGCTGCCCCATCCACTTGATTCATTTAAGAAAACATAATTGAAATTCATATACATATATATGTTACGAACATTCCTGTTTCTTTTAAGTGAGGGACATCACTAGTAGTAGTTGTGACATCACGTCTATTTCCGTCTCAAAAATTTCGATACTATCGATGTTTTAGAAGCAGCATTTACTCCATCCCTTTTAAAATGTTTAATGTTATGTATCTGGCCTGTCTTATATTGGTACCAAGTACCTCAGTGATATTGCACTCAGAGAGCATGCACTGCTTAGGCAGCTTTTTCTCACTCAAAATGCAACATTATAGATTAATTGCCATATACTGATAGTGAAGAAAAACATCATGACTCGCCTAGACGCTCTAAATAAGGGCGGCGGGTCTATTGTCCATTCCACTATGGGCTGTTATTATTTATATCTAAACTATAAAATCCAAATCAATAATTTTTAACGAAATCTATCTTTCATATTTTTACATGAATAATAGATATACTATACATACAATACTATATACTTTACAAACCTTATTGTAAGAGTGTTACATTATTATTTTCTTTGCCAGGTCTCGATGACACTGGAACTGTGATAGTCCTATGTAAGGATGGTGTGCCAGACTTGGTTACATTAAAAGCCATGATGTTGGGAATACCACAGAGATTGTCGTCTCAATTCAGACTAACTTATGCCATGATACTCAGTTTATTGCGGTAAGATATTGATTTTCTATTGCTGAGGAACGGCACATAGGCTGACGGCCTATTTAATAGTAAACAATTATCGTCGCCTATTGATGTCTGCGACGCTAGGGGCACCGCTAACACGCAGTCGTCAGCGTATAGTAACTAGAACCTGGGCCATTTATGCCGAAACATAATTAGGTTATAATGGCGGCATATTAAGAAACCAGGGATAAGAGTAGTTGCCATCCAAATGGGCTTGGAGCCCTACCATGTAGCTAAGATGGGTTATTTTGTCGCCTTTTACGACAGGCCGACCCCGGCTGCAGAGGTTAATATTCTTTCTCCGCCCCTGCACGGATAAAAATGTGTAATATGTATATTATGTATTTATTTAGAAAACAAAATTATTTATGTATTATATCAGTTATCTAGTACCCATAACAAAATTGTTAAGCTACTTATCTTGGGACTAGATGGCGCTGTGTGAATTGTCCTCGTATATCCTACTCTATTGTATAGCAGGATATACGAATGTATTAACTTTCGTCTAGCACTAAAAGCACTACTTGTGTTAACAAACGATTGATATGACATTAACTCTATTCCCAACCTCAAAGAAGCCATAGTCAAAGCTTAGTTTCTAGTTCAACAGAGAACGAGTTAAAAGTCCAGAATTGATAATTATCCTGTCTTTCCGTAGTGCGGCAACAGTGTCAGTGGAAGGCATGATGCAACGCTCATTCCGGGAATTCCCGCTAATATGCCAAGCAGACAACCACAGGAAACAACTAGAGTTAGCAGAGAAAGAGTATTCCGAGAAATGTAGCACACCTTTGGCAGCTCATTTGGCGCCGTTGGCAACGTTTTACGACACCGCTGCGGCTTATATTGACGTGCTAAACGAAATTATGCCGATATTGTTGAGTCAGCCCAAAGTCAGCAAGGAGATGACCCCTGGTAAAGTTTTGATACTGTCTGCGGGACCGTATATCAATCAACTGGGGGTACTTCTGAATTGCAGCGGTTAGTATTTTTTTTAAGTTATACTTTTCTTGAGACTTTTGGAAAAAAAATAAGAAAGTAAAATTTTTACGGCGCGACATGATGAAGTTGACGCCGCTGATAACTGTCACTCAAGTTTCCGTGAAAACTCGTAACTATATTCACAGTAGTTTTTCAAATATTCATAAATGTACAACACATGTTTTATATATTTTTTTATTGCTGTGGGACAGCAGATAAGCTGACGGCCTGCTTAGGATTTAGCCTATAGGTGTATACAACGCCAGTGGCATCGCGAACACGCTGCTGTCCCATAAAGGTACAGGAACTTGAGTCACTAATGCCGGAACACAATACAAGGTTATTATGGCGGCATACTTAAGACCAAAGGTGGTCGCCATCCAGACGGGCTTGGGGCCCTACCACGTAGCTAGCTAGGGTGGGTTGTTTTGTCGCCTTTTACGACAGGCCCACCCTGGCCACAGAGGTTAGTATTCTTTCTCCGCCCCTTCACGGATAATATAGCGATATATTTATCAAAGGTGCGGTTGAATGCCTTATGACTGAAAACATCACCGATTGTTACGAATGTCGGTTTTTACGACAGTCCCTTCGATGTCGTTGTAACAAGTTCTGACTGTATATCTATCATTAAAATTTAATAAAGCGCAAATTAATTGTTTGAGTGCTACGAAAGTGAGATTAATTTACTAAAGATTTAATCTGCTACTTTGGGATTAGATGGTGCAAGCAGTATGAATTCATGAGGATTCTTATTCTATGAACAATGTTTACAGGTCCTCGACAAACGCCCTATAAAGTTCTTGTATTGGAAACAACAGAAAAGGATCCCAACACATACGGTTTTGATATTGACGAAAATTGGTATAGGATGTTAAGTTTAACATCTACTTATGATTATATAGGTAAATTTCAGATATATGTGTATAAACATAATATATGTACCGATATAGCTCGCAAAATATGCAAGCTAAAGTGGCAATGGGCCGTTTACGTCTGTCGCAGGACCGGTGGGTGCTGGAGTAGAGACCGCGTCTCGGCAAACGTGGAGTAGGGCGCCCCCTCAGCCCGATGGAGCGATGACTTACGCAAGGTGGCCGGTCGGGGATGGATGGGAAAATCCAGAGACCGGGATGTGTGGCGTAAACTTCGGGAGGCCTACGTCCAGCAGTGGACAACGAATGGCTGACGAGCGACGAAATATATATTAGGCCTTGAATATGTTAATAATGTTTCTTTAAGGGCAATAGTCTCCATGTATAGAATTTTTAATGGTAACTCACTCACAAGGAACTTACTAACCCATAAATATCAATGTATGATAGTTCACTACAGTGTAGACAAAGTAATTTCTTATTAGTTTTGAAAATAGTGTATCGCGGGATTTTGTTCCACAACATTTTTTTTTTCAAAATAATTGCATTTTAAGTTCACACAATTTTGGTTGTCTTACGGTGACTATACTCTTTCTGATGTCAGAACTAATAGGCACCCTACGGAACGGACAGTACACCCGCCACGCTTGTCCAAGGCGGATTGACAGCTTTCACACACCGGTGCTCTAGTTATGCAGGATTCCTCACGATGTTTTCCTTCATCGTTGATATAACATGCACATTAGGCAAGAGAAACCGCCTAAGCGGTGTAGTTGTTATTATTTGTATTTTAATTGACGTCCAACAGATGTCCTAGGTCTGTTGTCAGGCCAGTTGTCCATCGGTCCAGGCCTTAGACGATAAGAAAACAGCCAAGGTTTTTTTTGTCACGGGTGCCACATGCCCAGCTGTCGGGGGATATTGGAATGAATTTTATTTTCGAAAAAAAAATTAATCATATAATGAATATGGACATTTTATTGCATTTGAGGTGCACAGTTTAACTCTAATGCATATTGTTTACAAAACAAAATAGTCATAGAAATTATATAATAAAATATGCCATATAAAGCTATTTTTCCATTTAGGCACCGAAGAAAGTACTCTAAATCATACGATACTATGCATTGCGGCTAAAAATATAGTAGCTGTCACCAAGATGAATCTGAAAATCGATGAAAAGCTCATCATTCAAGATTACGACAAAAGACAAATGCCACGGTATGTATTTGGTAAAGATATCGTATAAATCTTCTATTTGTTATATTGCAGAAGTTTTTTTTAATTGCTGAGATCAGCAGACTGGCAAACGACCCACTGGACAGCAGGTGGTCACCGTCGTCTATGGACGTTTGCAACACCACAGGCATTGCCAACGCGTTACCGATCGCGAAGAGGAACTGTGAAAGATATAGGACTTGCATGCTCTTGTAATAGCGCAATGAATTACACCTACCCACAATTATACCAATGGAATTAATTATTTATTATGTGGATATCTACATGCATTACAGAACTGGAGCCTAGTTTACTAGTGCCGAAATTAAACACAAGGTCATTATGGCGACATGTTTTAAAATCAGGGGTGGTTGCTATCCAGCCTAGTTAGGAGCCCTACTCTTCCTAGTTAGGGTTATTTTGTAGCCTTTTACGACAGCCCGCCCCTGCCCGCAGGGGTCAGTATTCTTACTCCGCCCCTGCGTGGAGAAAACTGTTTCTAAATATATAATGATAACGACCAACTGTTGATGTTGGGTCTGTGATCTGTCTGTGTGAGTAGGGTGATCTCTGTATGCAGGACTCCTCATTATATTTCCCTTCCCCGTCGGTTCGCAACTATGCTCAATATAGTTTAATCGAAATTACTTTCTTGCCAATCCAATATATCCCTTGATATTTCACTACTGTTTTCCCCAAAGATGTACGAATAGTACACCCGCCACGCTTGACTAAGACAGATTAGCGGGTCAAGAACTGTAATAAAAACTTTTATACAGCATTTGAATTTAGAAAAAAGAAACTTGAACACTTATTTTATGTACAATTTTCAAGGTTCAAAGATGCCCCAGTGGGCGCAAGCTGCGCGAACGCAGTGCAAGAGCTATCTAGATTATCGCATGCAGTACGAACGGGTGCGAGTGAACTCGGACGGATCAGTTTAACTCAATCCCTGTCCGTCGTTACGGGTGAAATACTCCAATCGCTTGACAAAATGAATAAGTATTTGGTGAGTCATCTCGAAGTTAATCTAATATTCTGTCTAATTCGATAGGACTTTCCGAAGAATCGTGACAGTTTTATATAGTGTTAGCGATGCTATTTAGCCACATAATGTTTTATTATAAATTTCTAGTATTAACACTAATAATTCAGCTTAAAGTACATAAATGGGTGCGTAGGGGAAATAAGAAGGGTAGCTTCTCCGCGCCAGCTATTAGATGTTTGTGCAGTCGACTCAAGCCTCGAAATGCTCTGCGAATACTCACGCCGCCTCCGTCGGATTCTCGTTATAGTTGTTTTCACCATCAATTACAGTATACAATAACTTTTTTATTTTCTTGTTATTATTTCAAAAGATTAATTAAAAATATGAAAGTACACTCGTGCTTACTCGTACATACTAACTGTTTATTTCGTTAATATTTTTATATTACTAGTCCACCAATCTAATTATTAATGTTTCAGAGTGAACTGGAAACCCAAAAGAAAAGCACAGACATAGCCAATTTCAAGTATGAGTTTGCTATCGTCTATGAAAGGAAACAGACAGAGAGGAAACGTGACAAATATAAACGACTGCTCTCATTTGAAAATTTAGCTCTCTATTCGGATTACCAAAGAAGACTGTTAGTTTTACGAGAATTGAATTATATAGATGAATATGACAGCGTTATATTAAAGGGTAAGGAATTTAAATTGTAACGTTTTTTGTCTATGGCACTTGGTTAAGACAATACGGCCACTTCGTCTCCTAGGAACAAATAGGTTACTTCATTTAGTGTTTGCGATTTAGTCTGTGGTAAGCCTTTACAGCATACCGCTCTCTCGTGTGTCTATGTATAGTTGTCAAAATGTCAATGTCAAAACACAAGGATCAAGGGCGAGTGTAAGTGACATATAGCCATAGGAACCTACTTCTGCTAACTCGAAAGAAACCAAGGGTATTTTTTTAATTATAATATGTACTATGAGAATTCAGACAGCGCGTCAAGTACTAAATTAAGCAGCAGAGCAATTATGTTACTGGTACGAGACAACAGATATATGCCTTGAACAAACGTTGTGTGTATACTGTCTACTGGCCATAGGCTATTATAATAATAATACCTACCCTAGCTACGTGGTAGGGCCTAACCAACCCTAGCCCGTCTGGGTGGCGACCACCATTGGTCTTAAGTATGCTGGCTAAATAACCTTGTGTTGTGTTCCGGCATTAGTGACCCAAGTTCCTGTACCCTTATAGTACAGCAGCGTGTTCGCGATGGCACTGGTGTTACAAACACCCATAGGCGATGATAACTGCTAAATTCTAAATAGGCCGTCAGCCTGTTCTACAACAATAAAAAATAAAACATCTATTGTGATACGAGTATGCAAATTTCAGAAAGGCATGGTGTATTTTTACATCATAATAAAAATGCATATGGGCATAATAATAATATCTTTATTAGCTTAACAACGTGGTTAAATGATCTTACAAATTTACAACGAACATTATGTTTTGCCAATAAAATTGGCATCCTAGTATTGTGATTATTTGTTTAATAATTTAATGTTTAATACACTTTAAAATTTCGCATATTAAAAAAATTATGAATATTTAAATTATTATAATGTAGTTAATTATCAAAATAATGTATAGATCACTTAATTAAAATTATCAATAACAACAAAAGAAAAATTTATATAGTCATGTCCATAATTGCTAGAGGTCACACTATCTCAAGATCTAATTAATTTTTGAACAATTAGTCTATCTTGTCGTTTGAATATTGCTGTATTGAATGTAGTAACATTTACTTATTAATAATTTCTTCAATTTACTTTTAAATATTAGTTATTAACGGCACATTATGGCTAAATGGCTAAAAAATAAAATATGGATATTTTGTGCGATTTTTTAGTTTGTTTTAATTTTGCAACATTAACACTTTATCGACGGTAGTTTTTGAGTCTGCCTCTTTGTAAGTACGGGCTTAGTCGTGCACGCATTTACTCCTAGTACCGGCGAAATTTATTTTATATAATAATAAAAAAAAACCACAACCTACCTTACGAAAAGCGTCGTTAGCCGATTAACAGGCTAGCGGTCGATAAAGTGTTAAGTATATTATATGTGGTGGCCAAGTACACACAATCCTGGGTTCGAATCCCACGATAGGATGCACCGTTTAGGCAATTTTTCTTCGCCTAAGGTGCATATTATACATGTAACAATTATTACGTATCAACGGCGAAGAAAAACATCCTGAGTAAATCTGCATATTGAGATCTCCGTTATGTGTAGCCCTAGACAAGCGTGAGTGTGTATACTGTCCATTTCTTCCCAGGGGAGGCCTAAGCACAACAGCAGTGGAACGATATAAACTGTTAGTACAATTACTTTAATTATTGTGTCACCTCGTGTACATGTTGTTTTATATTAATTTCAAGGTCGTGTGGCCTGCGGTATGGGGACAAATGAACTGATAATATCGGAACTGGTTTTCCGAAATGTCTTCACTGATAAATCCCCCGCGGAAATTGCGGCTTTGCTGAGCTGCTTCGTGTTCCAAGCGAGGACTCAAGTGGAACAGCAGCTCACGGATAAATTGGCTGAAGCCGTGAAGGTTATTGAGCAAATTGATATGGAATTGTCAGCTATTGAATCTAAATATATGGTAAGTCGTTACGTTTATTATAAACATATGGTTAAAGTAGGGGTGTGCGAATATTCGAATTATTCGAGACGTATTCGAATCGAATTATTCGATTCTTATCTCATTATTCGAATCGAATGTTATTCGCACACTTCTAGTTTTAAGCCACTTTCATGACAAGGATATTGGTATTTTAATACCGGTGTAACAACAGATCCCAATAGTAAATTTCTTCATGGTTTTATTTACTGACAAACTGTCTTCGTGCAGGTAAGGAGTAAGAATCCTTACCCCAGCAGCCGGGGGCGGCCCGTCGTGAAAGGCAACAAAACATACCTAACTAGGTGGTAGGTCTTCTAGCCCGTCTGAATGGCGATTACTCCTGGTCTCTTAACACATATGCCGCTTTATTAACCTTGTGTTGTGTTCCCGGATAAGTGACTCAGATTCTAATTCCCCTATGTGGACAGCACCATGTTAGTGATGTACCTGACGTCGCACATATATTAACAGCGAAAATATGAAAGAAAAACCTAACCTTTCTATTAGCCAGTCTATGAAAGATATAATACTTTCATACACTAGTTAAGGCGAAATAGAAACGTTTGACATCGGTTATAAAACAGCCGTTAACTTTGCGATTCGGTTTAATACGGACAGAAATCGTGGGGCTAGCGACGTGATTACATATACATGTGATCTTCTCTACATAACTTCCCACCGTTTAATTCAGATGTCTTTGAGGGAAATTATAGTATACTGCATACTTCTGTGTGCGATAATTATATTATCTATACAAATAATATTGAAGTGTCTGTTTGTAATATTAATATAACTGCTTTTAACTTAGTGCATTTGGATGTATACACGGTACATATACCAAAGCAACATTTTTTACAATTTTTATCTGTCTGTTTGTTCCGGCTAATCTCTGAAATGGCTGGACCGGTTTTGACGGGACTCTCACTAGCAGATAGCTGATGTAACAAGGAGTAACTTAGGATACTTATATTTTAGAAAAAAAAGTTTTAGTTAAAAATGATCAGTTTCGGATTTTTTTTTAATTCCAATTTTAGTTGACTTCAGTAGTAACAGTTGCATTCGATAACACTGACTGTTTGCATATTTCATTTATTTATATTTTGGGGTTTATAGGGTTTTTAATGCAAAATAAACCATAAGATATATCCAAAAAATACTGCCCAAAGTCACTATTCCACGCGGACGGAGTCGCGGGCACAGCTAGTTAAATAATATCCACACTAAGCGTCTACACTGTCTAAGACACGTAGGCAATGGTTAAAAATCCCGTCATTTTTGGATTGCGCCTCGAGTGTGCAACTTGCCTACTATCTTTTTTTCTGTATTGAAAATGCTTGTATGCTTGCCACCGATAGTGAGCGGGCTAAGACTCCCGTGCAATTTGGCTACTACCTACTTTTTACTATACTCTTTAAAATATTGTTTATTTTTTTAAGGTGAGTCAGTTTGAAGGGCAAGGGGAAAGACTGAATTTTGGATTAGTGAGAGTCGTATACGAATGGGCTTTGGAGAAGCCGTTTGCGGAAATTATGGACTTGACGGACGTACAGGAAGGAATCATTGTACGATGCATTCAACAGCTTCATGAGGTGAGCGTGAAAATGTTTTTCCGAACAGTTGATACCAAAGAAGCGAAAGTTCTTGTCAAGTTTTTAGTCTCAATCTCTTTACAACCGAGCCTTCATATCTAAGAAATCTATGTTTTTATCGGTGCAGGGGCGGAGAAAGAATAACTAACCTCTGCGGCCGAGATCGTTCTGTCGTAAAAGGCGATAAAACAACCCACCCTAGCTACGTGGTAGGGCCTCAAGCCCGTCTGGATGGCGACCACCTTTGGTCTTAATTATGCCGCCATAATAACCTTGCGTTGTGTTCCGGCATTGGTGACCCAAGTTCCTGTACCCTTATGGGACAGCAGCGTGTTCGCGATACCACCACTGGCGTTGTAAACACTCACAGGCGACGATAACTGTTAAATTCTAAGCGGGCCGTCAGCCTGTCTGCTGTCCTACAGCATTTAAAAAAATGTTATATATGTATAACAGTTGTTTTTAGCTACAAAATACAACTGGATAAGGTTGACACCAAAATTTCGAGATGTACCAGCAGAATATGGGGATACCGCACGGTGTCCTTCGAAGCGGCCTCCCTGCTGGCCGGATCCCCACCATGGGACCTCGAGGCCCGGGTCTTGGCGCTATTATACCGGTGGCGCCGGGACGCGGCCGAGCGTGGCTCTCGCCCCGCGCCTCGCGAAGTTGAGGTAAAGCGGGCGGAGCTGCGCGACGAGGTGCTCATGGTGGAGTGGAAGGAGCGCCTCGCGCACCCCAGCGCGGGCTTCGCCACCATCGAAGCGGTGAGGCCCGTCCTGGCCGAATGGCTGGAAAGGCGCCACGGCGCCCTGACCTTCCGCCTGACGCAGGTCCTCTCGGGGCACGGTTGCTTCGGGAGGTACCTGTGTCGCATAGGGCGGGAGATGACGTCGGGGTGCCACCACTGTGGCGCGGGCGACGAGGAGGACACGGTGAACCACACTGTCGCCGTGTGCCCTGCGTGGCGCGAGGAGCGCCGCGCCCTCGTCGCCCAAATCGGCGTGGACCTGTCGCTCCCGGCCCTGGTTCTGTCCATGGTCGGGGGCGATCCTGGATGGACGGCCGTCGCCTCCTTCTGCGAGGCAGTCATGTCCGCAAAGGAGGCGGCGGAGCGGGAGCGGGAGTCGACCACCACACTCCTCTCCCGCCAACGCAGGCCACGCCGGCGGCGCCGGAGGGTCAGTAACGACCTCCGGCCGCCGTAAAAAGCGGCTGCGGGCGGCCCCTCGGGGGAGGACCCGCCGCCCGCACTATTGCCGCGAGGGTGAGGGCTGCGTGCTGTTCCGCGGCCCCCCTCAACTCCTAGAGTTGTTAGGAGAGCGCCGGGGGGACGAAACCCTGACCCCCTGGCGCCAACACTTTAGAAGGGGCCCGCCTCAAGACAAAGGGCGGGCCGGCGCCGGCCCGGGCCACGAGATCGGCAGGCCATATATCCGTGGGCCCGGGCGTAGGCGATAGGAGAACAGCGGGGTTTTTTAGTGGGTAGTCGGATGGCCAATCATCTTTCCCGGAGTCCCACATATCCCTCGGTCCCCCCGGGCCGGGGGAACCCGTCAAGAGAGGTTTTTCCCCGAGACCAAAAAAAAAAAAAAAAAAAAAAAAAAAAAAAAAAAAAAAAAGCAGAATATGTAAAAATAAGAAATGCTATTTAAAAATTGTAAAAAGTTATTGAGTTCCAACGGATTTACTACCTTAAACTATGTGAAGTACATATACAAAGGTGACCCTCTGATACCAATGATGCATCCCAATGCAACCGATATTTTAAAAAAATTATCGTGATACTGCATTAGCTTCGTAGCCCAAAAATTTAACCCATCCTATCCTTAGAGAGTTGTAAGAGGCGAGTAATCTCAAATAAACAAACAGCAAACGTAGAATAATGTTTTATAAAATCAAATTTATAAGCACATCCAATACAGCATTCTCTCATGTGTCATGTAAAGAAATAGTAGCAGAATAGGCATCGATAATTGCGAAATTTTTGAGTAAAGATTATCTTCAACTATGTAACTCTGGGTCCAAAGTGCAACCACATCGTTGTTTATCGTAATTATAAATGTGTATTGGTTAATTTTATATGGTTATGATTACATGACTATGGCATTGACTTTGCCAGTATTGAAATTATATTAAAACATGACTGGTTATTAAAAAGGGCAACATTTTAAAACGCAGTAGTTTTGAAAGTTAAATGTTATCTAGAATCCTGAGGACAAACCAAGATATTGTTATTAGTAATATTTGTAGTTATTATTATAACGTACTTATAGATATTATTTTTAATTAAAAACTTACATAAAACTAGGATAAATTTAGTGTGAACAAGAGTTAAGGAGTAATTTACATTAATAGGACGAGAAATATCTCACGGTTGAAATTCATTTAAAGAGCATAAAATTTTTAGAATTTAGTGTGTAGCCAAAACAACAAGATCATTGATTTAAATTGCCTAATTATGTCTTACAGTTACTAATAGATGTAAAGGATGCTGCTGTAGCCATTGGAGATCCAAAGCTTCAAGCAAAAATGATGGAAGCCTCCACTGCTATTAAAAGAGACATAGTTTTCGCGGCCAGCTTGTATACGACACAAAAGGAATCTATCACTTCTTAACTTTAACACTTCGTAATATATTAAGGTATACAGTGTGTCATTAAGAATACTTCGACCAACACGTGGTAATGTAAACAATTATCTATCCAATAAAATAAAGTTTTCCAAGACTATAATCAATAATTAAATAACTTATGTGGTCGTGATTATTTTATTTTTTCTAGAAGTCTAATATTTTATTATATGACAACATTCAAGTCATTGTGTCATCTGTCAAGATTTTGACATTCTTTATACTGCCGTGTAAAAAATTTGCTAAATACAATTTAACCGAACCTGTCTAGCACCGCGCGTTCGTCGCACGCGACATATGCGATGGCACACACGGTTAGTCGCTTACGTTTTTTAAATTTTGTTTGTTTTTGTAAATTATTTTGTTCTTTGTGCTATTTTAATACTGTTTTTGCTTGAAATAAATTATTTTATTCTTGACACTAATTGACTTACTTTCGGCTTCTTGACACACATGGTTGATCGCTTACTTTGTGAGCGACGCGCGTGCGGTGCTAGAGTAGGGCGGACATTTTTCCCACCATCTGACTTCACTGGTTTGGACGTACAAAGTAGTGGTAGAGAATATAATATGGATTAATATTTTGAATTGTATGCATTTATGACTTTATTATTTATTTATAAATTAAAAACAGTAGACATTGTGTAAAGAAATAAAATTGGTTATAATAAAATATTGATATCAATCGTCAATGTATCTAAATATTTTTATGTTAATCAAATACGTAATATTAGATTTATGACTTTAATTAAATAATATAATAAACATGTTTGCTTGACCAGTAATGTGCTTTAGGTTGATAATGTTAATTAATATCGAATTTATTTTAATATTAAAAATAAGAGGGTAGTGGTAAAGAGAAGCGTCGCTGTGTTTCAAATAGTGTCCGGTAAAGGCCACTAAATTCAAAAACGTACATATTTTTTTAAATAGAGGAAAGTAGGAAAAAAATTTCAGTTTGAAAACGTTTCTAAATAATAAACCATATGCCATTATATTTATCCCTGCAATTAGTTTATTCATCCATCCGCTTCTCACATAAGCATCATTCTGATAGGATATACCTAGTCAGGTCATAAGTACTGTCACACAGTAAAAACTTTTCTTTTAGAATGCTGGCCACAAAAAAGTTTATTGAATTCGAATTTCGAATTGTTCATGAAAATAAAAATGTATAACTTTTAGAATTTTACTCATTTTTAAATATGGAGTGGACGCTTAAAGAAGACCGTGTTGCAGTTATTGCGTTACATCGTTGCGGTTACGCGCCAATTCAAATTTTTAACATACTGAAAAATTTGAATATTACCAAAAGATTCGTTTATCGTACCATCAAACGATACAATGAAGACTCTAGTGTAGATGACAGGTCAAGAAGTGGTCGCCCTCGGTCTGTTAGGACTCCAGCAGTGATAAAAGCTGTGAAGGCACGAATTCAAAGAAATCCCAAACGTAAGCAGAAACTGTTGGCCCTTCAGATGGGGTTAAGCAGAACCACGGTGAAAAGGGTGTTAAATGAAGACTTAGGGCTTCGGGCATATCGAAGAAAAACAGGACATCGTTTGAATGCTCGTCTAATGGACCTGAGACTGAAGAGATGCCGCGCTTTGTTGAAGCGGTACGCGGGAAAAAAATATCGGGAAATTCTTTTTTCGGATGAAAAAATGTTTACCGTAGAAGAGAGCTACAACAAACAAAATGATAAGGTGTACGTACACAGTAGTGAAGAAGCGAGCAACCGTATTCCGCGTGTCCAACGAGGTCATTTTCCATCCTCGCTCATGGTATGGTTGGGAGTTTCTTATTGGGGCCTAACAGAGGAACATTTTTGTGAGAAAGGTGTAAAAACGAATGCTGTTGTGTATCAAAATACAGTCCTGACGAACCTTGTGGAACCTGTTTCTCATACCATGTTCAATAACAGGCACTGGGTATTCCAACAAGATTCGGCGCCAGCTCATAGAGCGAAGAGCACACAAGACTGGCTGGCGGCGCGTGAAATCGACTTCATCCGGCACGAAGACTGGCCCTCCTCCAGTCCAGATTTGAATCCGTTAGATTACAAGATATGGCAACACTTGGAGGAAAAGGCGTGCTCAAAGCCTCATCCCAATTTGGAGTCACTCAAGACATCCTTGATTAAGGCAGCCGCCGATATTGACATGGACCTCGTTCGTGCTGCGATAGACAACTGGCCGCGCAGATTGAAGGCTTGTATTCAAAATCACGGAGGTCATTTTGAATAAACTTTAATGTCATAAGAATCTATGTTTTGTTAAGTTCATTTTGGTATATGAATGGTTACATAATTAATAAACTTGTTACAATTATTTTACATTAAACATGTGACAGAATTTATGACCTGACTAGGTAGAAAACATTTAGAGTTTACGAATGACACTTAGATAAATCAAAGAGATAATTTATTACCTCGAATCAGAATAGTGAAGTTCCTGAAGCAAGCCATGTATTAAATAAATTATACCTACTACATTTTGTAACATCAAAATAAAAACGTATATTGCTTGTAAAATCTTGTTTCATTTATATACAGCTCAAGATTTTAATTCTACATGTACGAAGCTCAGTATATCATCAGCCTGAGCCACAAGATCGGCAGGCTAGATTATCCGGCGGCCCAGGCGATAGGATAACAGCGGGGTTTTTAGTGGGTACTCGGATGTAGACTATTTTTCCTGGAGTCCCACATACCGGGGGCTCGTCAGTCATAAGTGTAAAAAAAATTATGTACATAAAAACAATTCTCTTACTTAATGGAACGTTTTGTCTTTGATAAGATATAGAGCAATTTTGAATATAAGGTGGTTGAAAAATAGTAGAGAGATTAGAGATAGATAGAGAGGTTGAATTATGTTAGATTAATACTAATTGTTCGATCTTTGCATAAAAGGTAGTTGAAATATCGCCTCCTGATTTTTGTTATTCACCCTCACTTTCAGTGAGGTGAATGGCAAAAGTGAGCGTGGAACGCCGGTAGTATCGCACGAGCCTCTAAACGCGCGGGAGGGTGGACGTTCGACCTCCCTGAAGACCACTTTCTGCGCCGTGTGCAATTGGCCTCAGTTACTCCATAATAACTCCATATCCTCCTTACTAACGCCATAACATTGTGTGTTCAGTATCTAGTTTGTGACATGTAGCTGGTGCCGTGCAACAGTTCCTCCGCGAGCGGGCCTAAACCGAACCGGGAACTGTTGGAATCAAGGTCAGTGCGAATTTCTTTGCCCATTGTAAGATATGTCATCTTTAACCACCGCTGCTCTTCCTGTCCCCTCATACAGCCCACTGCTCTCGAGCTATCCTTGTACGGTGCACTCTGGTTCGTGACCGCCATCGTACCCTAATTTTATTGCATTGTAAACGTAGCAATTATTGCTAGTACAGATACTAGCAACTTCTCTTAGTATCGATCCCGTGGATGGTCGGTACATAAAAAATAATACAATAAAATAAACCTAAAGACTTTATTACAAGTCTAAAATTAAAATACCTTTGACATTCAGTTTTTGGCACAGATAAAAACACGCCATAAAATTTAAAGTGAAAAACATCGCGTTTTAAAGATAAAATTGAAGTGTTTTTAAAAATATTCACGTTAGTAACGCTGGCTGCTGTCTCTGCCTTCTTTATTGGAAGAATAGATTCGAGATTTGCTTGACGTCATAATGTCTAACACGCGTGGTAAGACTTGCTTGAATCCTTAGTAAAACCCTGCGAAGTAGAAAAGAAAAAAATCTGAAAGTGTAACCGGTCACATAAACTTCAGATTCAATTAAAATTGTAATTTGTGTGCTGTCAATGTATTAGTATGTAAATAATAGATTCTGTTGAATTATTTATGGTTTAATTTGACGAAATTTGAAGGTTTGTCATCGTCAGCCGTTCGTTGTCTACTGCTGGACGTATTCTTCCCTAAGTTCGCCACAAATCCCGACCTCTTGCTTTTCCCCGTCCCGACCGGAAATCTTGAGCAGGTCATCGCTCCACCGGGCTGGGAGCATCTTAATTACGTGTGCCGAGACGTGGTCTGCATTCAAGGACTCGTCTGCCCCATGCCCATAGGTCCAGCGAAGAACGTGACCGGCCCATTGCCATTTTTTCTCCGTGCAGGAGTGGAGTAATAATACTAAGCGCAGGGGGGCCTGCGATAAAAGGCGATAAAACAACCCTAGCTACATGGTACGACCCCAAGCCCGTCTGAATGGCAACCACCCCTGGTGTATATGTATACCGCCATAATAACCTTGTGTTGAATTCCGGCATTAGTGGCTCAGGTTCCTGTACCCCTTTGGGACAGCAGCGTGTTCGCTGGACAAAGGCCTCCCCCAAAGATCTCCACGATGATCTGTCCTCCGCTGCCCTCATCCAACCTATTCCGGCGATCTTGACCAGATCATCGGTCCATCTTGTGGGGGGCCTACCAACACTGCGTCTTCCGGTACGCGGTCGCCATTCGAGGACTTTTCTGCCCCAACGGCCATCAGTCCTTCGAGCTATGTGCCCAGCCCACTGCCACTTCAGTTTTGCAATCATCCGGGCTATGTCGGTTACTTTGGTTCTCCTGCGAATCTCCTCATTTCTGATTCGATCTCGCAGGGAAACTCCGAGCATAGCCCTCTCCATTGCCCTCTGAGCGACCATGAGCTTTCTCATAAGGCCCATAGTTAGCGACCACGTCTGCGTTCCGTATGTCATCACTGGCAACACACATTGGTTAAAAACCTTCGTCTTGAGACACTGCGGTATTTGGGACGAAAAGATTTTACGGAGCTTCCCGAACGCTGCCCATCCGAGTTGGATTCGACGAGTGACCTCTTTCGCGAAATTGGACCTGCCTAACTGGATCGTTTGACCCAAGTAGATTCGTCAGTATTATTATTCGTCAGTAGTATTCGTCAACAATTTCGAGAGTACAGTTCCCAACTGTATTAATACTGCTGCAATAAAAAAAACAGCTTGTATATTTTCCGACATAACAGTTACTTTGCTTCTCCTACGGATTTCCTCATTTCGGATTCTGTCCTTATGAGAAACATACAACATAGCCCGCTGAGTGACTTGAATTTGTGTACCAGTCCCGACTTCAGTGTCTCGGCTCCGTAGGTTAAGACTGGCAGGACGCGTTGCACGAAGATTTACGTTTTCAAGTTAAAGGTACTTTGATTCTCAAAATTATCGATGCATCGTTTTAAGAAATGTTGTCGATAAAACATTTCATGTACTTAATCGATATTAAGTACAATTACTTCAGACTGAAAAATTTTAAATCATAGTCGGTTCATAACTCAAAGAATTAGTGTTATTCTATAATATATTTATTTTTGTATATTTATTTTTTCAATAATAAATAAGCGTTTAAAAATCTTATTTAACGTATAATAAAATAAAAAAAATACGTTACAGAAATTTACACACCTTTCTTGTTTATAACTTATTGATATGAAAAGCGATTATAAGAGATTCGATTTAAAGTTTAAATGTAACTTGTCATTATTATACAAATTTTGTCAGTATCAGTTGTATTGTATCAGTACTCCTAATTCTTCACTCAAGAATTGAGAAATCACGAACAAAACGATCAAATATTTATTAAAATTGATTGATTTGAATTTTTTTCGAGATTCATCACTAATAGCTCTGTTCGATATTTTACATCACTAATAACTGAATTCGACTTCGACATTTTCGACAATATCTTTTTGACTGATTGATTTTGATTTCGTTTGCATATTTCGTTTCGTAGTACTATTTCAATGACTTGTATAAATTCATTGTTTTCGAATTCATTGTTAATCGAATAAAATATTTTTCTGGGTTAGTGTTCCTTAAAATAATAAAATAAACATAAGGCTCCGCTCATGTAGCAAAACAGAAGAGCAGTCAGTGGTGATTCGATAATTTGCATCAAAGTTGTATTATAAACTTAAAACATGCTTCATGACGATGATTTTGAGACCTTAATGCTGACCCCAGAGCGCATTGAAGCTCTGGGGTTTAGGCCACAGAAGGAGATTTTGACAAACCACATCCTTCCATATGCGGACGAGTTAGACCAGGAGTCAGTTAAGTTCTTGGAACAGGTGAAGATTAATCTAGCCAAAGCTGTTATGTTACGGGAGATGAAACCAGGTTGCGGTGTTTGGTCTTCCAGATTATTAAAGTAAGTTACACGCTATTCATATTTCCATGTATTATAATTTCTTTATACCATACTATTAAAGTATTCCATAATTGGTATTTCATAATCTTACTCGTCTCTAAAAGAAGTATGTTATTTGCAGTTTAATAAAATTATACTTCAAAGTAAAAATTAGTATATTCCATTAGGCTTTGTCATTCTAATTAGAAATTAAACAATGGCGCTTATCTCTTCCTGGAATTTGTAAAGGGCAATAAATATTTTCTAATTCAAAAGTTGCTATGGAATATTTTGATTCAGTGTTTTCTCTTAGAAGAGGGTGGTTTGATGTCAACTCTCCTTTTAAAACTTTGTTGTATTCCATCTAGTTCTTTGTGCTTCTTATTAGAAAAGAAAGGGTTGTAAAAAGGCTGTACAGTAAGAAATAGGATCTTTTTGTAGTGTGATAATGCTCAACAACTACAGTTCTAACTACAACTACAGTAGTTGAAGGTAATGTAAAATAAACCGTTTTAAAATAGTTTTGATAAAAAAAAATATAATTTTTTTGTAAAGTATGAGAAAATAAGTCTTATAAGGCTTGTTATGTATGGAATCCTATTATCCTGTATATTTTAAGAGAAAATGAAAATATACTTCCTGTAATTTTTTCATAGACCAATTAAACATGTCTCTCATGTATGCTCACTCCAAAGAAAAAAAAAGTTTATTATTATTTGGTATATTGGAGTCATCTTTAAAGGCTGTAATTATTTTCACTGGCGCATATTGCATTAATAAGCTTTGAGTTAACCTTTGGCAACAATGAGTGCTGGCTGTTGCCCAGGACTTCCTGTAAATTACATCTGACCTTAGTTGTAATATTACACTCAAAAGATTAGTAACATTTTACTCAGTAATATTTTAATACATAAATATATTGTCTAGATGTCTAAGATCAGATACAATTTGCCTCTGGTGTTGCAAATATCTACAGACAGCAGTGGCCTTATGCCTTGGGGTGGGCGTTTGCCCCTCTTCTGAACTCCAGCTATTTTTTTTTATATTTTATCACAATTCACACATGCCATCTAGTCCCAAAGTAAGTAGAATAGCACTTGTGTTATGGGTACTAGACAACTGATATAATGCATATATACTTTTGTAAATAAATACATATACATATACACTATTATATATACATATTATACTCTGTAGCAATAAGGCCGCCCATTGCAAGTCAAGTAGATATTGATTGTGTAAATAATTTTGATTGTTTTTGTAAGTTATTTGGTTTACATTATAATATCTAATCTATATATCTATAAACACCCAGCATGAGATGGGAATTGAACCCTTATATTAAAAAAAATGTGCTGATATTGTCAGGAAAACTGAGACACAAACATAAGTTCTAAGTAGACATGTACTGAATCAGTCTTCAATTACATGAGTTGTTAAAATTGATTATAGTTATTGCAATGACATAGCATATTTGATTGTTTACTGTATAAATCTTGGTGCAAAGGTTATTGTTATTTCAAACTAATATGACTAATGAATGTGTAGAAAATTGAATAATGAAGATTTTACAAGCTTTATTCCTTTTTCCTCTACAAATGAATTTTAAAATCTATATAATATAAATAAGTGAAATACCTCTCATCACAAGATCTCTAAAAGTATACACCTGATTGACTTGAAATTTAGCATATAGTTACTCATTTTGTGATTTAGATGCCAACTAAGAATAAATTTTACAGAATTCCTATTTTTTTTTTATTTATTTATATGATAGAACAATGTTTGTCAGGTCAACTTATAACTGTATTTATCAATGTGTTTGTTTAACATTTATGATAGTGTTGAGCTCGATTATCTCTTGTATAGATCATGAAAAATAAAATCAGATCAGAACTATAGGATTATATTGTTATTATGTTTTGATTATATAGATAGTTATTCGAAATATAGTTAAACCCTTTTAATATGTGAGTAAAAAACTTGTAAACTGTATAAAAATTACACAGAGGAGTATGGAACTTTTTTCTTTTTTTTATTGCTGTAGGACAGCAGACAGGCTGACGGCCTACTTAGAATTTAGCAGTTACCATCGGCCTACGGGTGTTTGCAACACCAGCGGCATCGCAGACATACTACTGTCCTATAACAGTACAGGAACTTGGGTCACTAATTCCGGAACACTGCACAAGGCTATTATGGCGGCATACTTAAGACCAAAGGTGGTCACCATCCAGATGGGCTTGAGGCCCTAACATGTAGCTAGGGTGGGTTGTTTTGTCACCTTTTACAATAGGCTGACCCTGGCCACAAAGGTTAGTATTCTTTCTCCGCACCTGCATGGATAATGTGATCTTGGCACGGAGAGTTTGGTCTTGGAGAAAAAGTGCAAAAAGCTAATATTTTTTATGATAATGGTTTAAAATGTCATTAAATTAGTAAAAAACATTATATACTACCTACCTTTGTGTGCCATACACACACATCTATACATATAAAATGCAGTGTTAGTGTATTCACTGTTAATGCTAGCCGATAATACCTGCTTCCCTGGGCGAATAACAGGCAAAAGTAAATTGAATGAAGTCACAATAATTGAATTTTTCTGACCACTAGACAATCATTAATCTTCTTCTTCCCCCTGCTCTTATCCCACATTATATGGGGTCGGCACATGTTGTAATAGTTGCGGCTTAGTTTTTACAACCAGCCACCTGCCTGACGTTAACCCCTGTTTGGGGAAATCTACAATAGGAAATAGACAATCATTAGTATTTTAAATTGGGCCATCCGATTCTGTGCTGTGTATCCTTGTACATAAGGATATCAATAAACATACAATAAGATTTATAATGCTGATGTCATTATCAAAAGGTTTAAATTTTTTTTACTTCATTGAAGTTGTTACATCCAAAGCTTCCACTTAAGACTCGAGTCCACTGTTTAAGCATTTTGCTGAGTATTTGCTGATTGGGCTGTTTAAAAATTTATATAGTCTATAGTTATACATTTTTAATAGGTTGATAGCTTTTGTTTTTTAATCTTCATTACTTTATGTGCTTCTGGTGGAACAATTTTAATGGTCACTAAAAGAACTTAATTACAATTTCTACATTCCCATTTTGAATTCCCAAAGACTTAGGAAAAGAATTGTAACAAAAGGTATGTGTTGGTCACTGGTGCATTTAATATATTAAATCTTATTTTTATTCTATCCTTTCAGATATATTCGCCTTTTTGGAATGAAATTTGGGAAGGAGGACCACATTGCATTAACAAAACTCGCCTACGAGCTGGTCTTGATACCGGACCTCGAGCCATGCAAAATTAACAAGTTTGCCACCTTGTTCAATATGCTCACAAAGTAAGTTGCATTTATATCAATGTTAATTGTCTTTTTTTATGTCTATATTTTTGTGTTATGCACATACAAGTTAAAACATTTTGTGAATTTGTATTTGGCCGAATGGGAGAATCATAGACCAGAATAGGAGTGGGAGAAACTTATTTCTTCCTTCTGTTTAACTGATATTGTCATGTTTGTGTATTCATGAAGGGTTCGCGATTATTTTGATCAGTTTCATGGTTAAGGATGTCAAACTATATGTTTCGTAGAAAAAGCCGATAAACTTGCCCGGATTGGGGCCAAGGGGTCGCAGTACGGACCTGAACCGTGCTGCGGCATACCCAAAAGCCTGATCCGGCTCACCCTCAGGGATCAATGTACCAGTGAATCTCTTAAGCGCTGGAATACAATTCCAGGCCTAAATCACTCCAAGGTACTAGTTAAAGCCTACAACCGCAAACTTGCGCTTGAAGTACTAGCACTAAATAGGAATCAGCTATGCAACCTAACGAGGGCGCTTACCGGACACTGTTGCCTAAACAAGCACCTCACCATTCATAGGGATTAGGGATGGCAAAGCCTGCAGATTCTGTAATGAGGCGGATGAAACGCCTCTGCACCTGCTGTGCTACTGCTGTTCCCTGATGCATAAACATAGTCTCATATTAGGAAAACACATGTTGGAACCGGATGAGATACGTGCAGCTCCTGCCAAAAAACTGCTTCGCTACTTCAACGAGGCAGGCTTTGCCAATGAGCTATAGTAAATGTGGCGATCACAATAGTTCATTAAATTGGACGCAATGATACTAGGTTAGAACAGACTAGCATAGCCACCTTTCGAAATAATAATAATAATATGTTTCGTATAACCATGGCCTTATTAGAAGTATAGTTTATAAGTTAAGTTTTCGATTGATTTTTTTCATAGCCTACCAAATCACTATGGGTGTTTCATTAGCTTGTTTTATTCTAAAGGAACAGCAGACGGGCTGCTAGTCAGCAGGTACCGTCGCGTTTGGATGTTTGCGATTCTAGAGGCACAGCGAACGCGCTGCTGTCCTATAAGTGTATAAGAACCTGGATCATTAATGCCGGAACACAACACAAGGTTATTATGGCGGCATACTTATAGACGAGGGGACGCCATCCAGATGAGCTTGCGGCTCTACAACGTAGCTAGGGTGGGTTGTTTTGTCGCCTTTTACGATAAACCGTCCCCATCCGCAGGGGTTTGTATTCTTACTCCGCCCCTGCAAGGAGAGATCTTCTATACAATAAACATGTACAGGAACGAGCTGTTGATTGTATACTATGCCCGTATATTTTATATTGTATATTATAAATAACAGCCCTCTGCTGGGCCTGGGCATTGCCCTAGAGGAAAAGAACAGTATACCCTCCACACTTGTCCAGGCCGAAATGGTGGGTTACACATACCGGTATGTACGTTTCGTCGTGATGTTTTCCTCCCAATGTCGGTATAAGGCAGTTATCCTATAATATGCACATTAGGCGAGAAAAACTGTCTTAGTGGTGAACTCGGGACCCTTACATTGGTCTCCAAGTGTAATACCACTGAGCTACCAGAACTATTGCCACCTTTACCATTACCAGATAGCTATTATTAAGACGACACTAAGTGCTAGCGACCTTGAGCGAGTGGGAGGAGTTTGAGCTAGTGAGAGTAGCACGCGCGGGGCCCCCCCGCAACCCGCATTGAAAATTCGCAGGCGACGTAATTGTATATTTTAGAGAAGTTCGTTGGGTAACCATACGTTACAGATTATGAAGACTATCTAATAATCATGAAATTTTTAACCGCTTATTTAATATTAGTTAGGATTATTGTTTCATGTTCTGTATCTTATATCATTCCCTGTGGTAGGATATAATATAATATAGGTATTTCAATAAACGGAAAATATAATTATATCAAACGAACACAGGTTTTCTGTCTACAGGTTTTGTAACTATAAATAAAAAAGTGAATTAGGTATTTATAGGATTTTATTTAAAACTCCTCGAAATTTAATACTTTCACAGCAACTATACTGTCTTCTTTTTCAGCCGTCACTGCTCGTTTTTTTATTAGTTTGTTTTTATTTTCTTTTTCCTCTTCCTTTTTCCTTTTGCGTCCGTGTATGGCACTAACTATATAAGAGGGGTCCCTAATTACCATATTCCTCGTATATCTAGGATCAGCCAGTTCGGGAAGCATACAATCTGTATAAAACTTAATTAAATTATTTTTCATTTTAGTGTCCCAAAAAGCGTCATCCTTGTAAATTAGTTCAATTTTTACAGGAAAGTTTTCACCAGACCAAATACCAAGCATACATTTATCTTTTCCTGTTATATGCAGCTGTCCCTGTATTTGATACCACCAATTATGTTCTTTGTTTATTATGTAATTACCGTTTACCAGTTTTTTATAAAACAATATTTTTTTTCATGGATGGCTTTATCTAGTCCTAGTTTGTAAGCTGTGAGTGGACATTTTATTTCTAAAATGGTGTTTTTATTAATAATACCGTCTGGTGATGCGCCGAGGAAGGGTATTTCTTCATCAAGAAAAAGTCCACACGGTTCTATTTTAATATTTTCTTGTTTCGACAATTGTTCTTTCGCAAAATTTTCGTTGTCTTGTCCATGTTTTATAGACTTAATGTGTCCTATAGACTCTTTATATAAAAGATCTTTAACTAAATTGCAGCAACTTATGTCATTGCGTCTTTTTATAACACGTCCAAAGTTGGAAGCGGTCAAAATCCGTCTTCGTAGTTCTAGCCACTCACTAGAACCACTTTGTAATATAGTCTTCCTTTCTATTTGTTCTCTTTGTTTGGCAGTTTCCGCCAAATTTGCTAAAAATATTTTTTTTGATTCCTCTAATATATCATCATCCATATCCGGTCTTGAACATTGCTCACCATAGTTTTTATTACTTTCTGTGTAGTGTTCATGTAATCTCTTCTTTATTCTATGATAATTTTTTGTTAAATGTAGGCGTTTTTGTTTACGTATTTCCATCTTTTTTAATTCACCATTTGGACTCCTGCCCGTGATTGATTTTTGCAACAACGATAAAGGTTTATGGGTATTAAATGATAAAGCAGCTGCATTACAACGCATATGGTATTGGTTCTTCTGGGAAAAATTTACCCGCTTACCCCCTACAAATTTTGCAACAATACTATGGAAGCGCTCCACAGTGTTGCTGTCAACGTCTTCAATCAAGCTTCTTGCATGAGCTATATGTGTCAATACAAATTTTATTCTATGCCACAAACTGTTTGTGAAAATATCTCTGTCTATGTTGTCATCTTATCCCATTTTCGAGCAAAAATATGTCTTACAATTAGTATGAACTCCAAATGCATGTTCTGCGGCTAACATGATATCATTATGTAAACTAGTGACATTGCCAGAATTTTTATAATTTCTTATAGCGGTTACTATTACCTTTCTTATTGACAGTATTCTTTGTTTTGTTATATATTTTCTGTATTTAATTAAATATTTCGTGTCAGTGATAAGAGCTTGTAACTTATTGCAAAAGTTTCTTAACAGGTGGTTGCGGCATTCGATTTTTTCAATTGTTATATTTTCATACGGTCTTGACTGTAACAATTTTGCATAAGTATTTGCATCACCATCTGATATTAACCTTGAATATATTAAATTATGCATTTCTATGCTGTTCTTGAATCCTTCTACCAAGATCGTGGATTCCATTCCAGTTGAAGGACCTGAAAATAAAGTAATAATTATTCCAACCATAAAATTTTAGTTTCTTTATTATTATTACAACATATTTAATATTATGAATTTACCAGAATAATTTTTATAGCAAGCATGCTCCTTAGGTGTGACATTTTTCTTGGCAGCTTGGGCGCATATGCAGCAGTATTTATTTTTCACTGCCATATAAATAATTTTTCCAGTTCTTTTCCCAATTATCGCAGCTGCGCCTGATAGGGATGAGTAATTTTTTTTATAAGATCTTTTTCCCCAACATCCATCTGCAATAACGTCAATATATGGAATGCCATTTTCAGTAACTCTACCGTCTTCCAAAGCCATTTGACGTTCTTCATTAGCGGCTTCATTCATAGAATTCAAAGCTTCTTTTTCCCAAACTTTGTTAATTGTTCCCATTCTTTTATTAAATAACTCATAGGATATATGAGGCAAGTCCATTGCTGCCAATAATTCATTAAGCTGTGTATTGCCACAACCTATTGCCACTGCACCCGCAACTGTATTAATATTTAAGTCAATTTCAGGATCATTGCAACAAATGACAAAAGTTTCGTTACACATGTTGCATTTTAGTTTTAGTTTAGAAACAAGGCCCTGTTTTCGTTCAGATATAATTTCTACAGATTTCAAACCACAGTCTATATTACCATGTGAAGATATTTCTTGAAGCTCTTTAAAAAAATGTTTAATATTTAATATTCGCATTCCATTCACTATTTCTTGATTATTTCTGAAAAGGAAATATACATAATAAGAATTTTGCAATATTAAACAGAATAAGGCCTTTAACATTTGTTTTGTAATATCTTTTATTGTTCACATTCTTTGCTATCACTCACGGGTTCTGCAATATCATATTGAAAATTTTCCCCTTTTTTATTAATTTTATTTATCGAGAGTTTTACTATATAAAACTTTATATTGACAGACTATCCTGACATCATAGAAATAATAATACGTTTACCTGACCGAATTTGACTTCTCGTTTTCAATATCCATTTGAAAGCTTTCTTCCTGCTCAGCAAATATCGTTTCGGTTACTTGAGAACTGTAACAGTTATAGTAATTAATATAAGTTAATAGAATTAGGTTTCAAATATGCTAAAATCAGAATATTGAATTAGATATGCATTTACTTGTCAACAATCTTGTTCTCATTTTCATTGTCAATATGGGAAGATCCTTTAATCACTCCAAGCGTTTCCGTAAATTCAGACCTACAATATAAATGTATTTATATTTAGTTATACAGTGACAATAGTAATAGCATTCAAATATTTTTAAAACTCGAATCCGGACTGTCCCGACTACGATGTAGTATTGTCATACTACACTACAATACACACCTCGTCTCTGTCTCCTCATTTACGTCGCGATTATCTTTGTTATTATGTAATCTCCTAAAAAGAAAATAATGTCACTTAGTAAAATAAAAAATAATAATATATGTAACAATTAAATGTTATGATTAATTTATCTGGTCCAATTTACATCAATGTGCTAAAATACACAAATGATAATTATGATTGAGAACACGTTACTTACCTTAGTAATCTATTTTTTGCGAGCGTTTGGCGTTTCTTTTTTAGTAATCTAGATTTACCAGCCATTTTAGCGCGAAACTTATAATAGAGTTAAATCGTTTAGTGATTGCTCCGAGCGTCAACGTCTACCCGTGACAGTGGTCAGCGATGCACTGCCGCCCGTCGCCCGCAAGGGCCCCTGCTAACCCGAGCATAAAGATTATTCGAAAAAGCATAATTGTTTATTATCCTTTTACTTTGAAATAAAAAGTCGTATATTAAAAGATGGGTAATTAAATTGTGTTTAAGATGGTGAAGGTTTCATAAAAATACGCTTGATAGTTTTTACGTGATTCTCAGATTTTTATCTGCGTTAGACCTAACTTTACAAATTAATTACACTATGTAATATAAACATAATCTAAAATATTCACATATTAAGTTATTGAGAAAATGCTCAAATTTAACATATATTTTTTCCAGTTCATTAACACCACTCGTTTAGATGTGATCTTCAGAATAAAATCATTAAAAGTCTCTTGTCGTCGCCTTAAACAATTTAATGAAAATATTGAGGTTCAAAAAATGTTTGCTAATAAAATTCAATAGTATTTCTTTTGTCTACATAAATAGCAAAAAATAACGATTTGGCAATGGTCTGCTTTGGCACTGATCTTTGTGAAAATAAAATAAATAGTGAACCGCAAATTTTTATTCTAAAAATAGTAGTTGAAGTGTTTACCTATATGATATACTAGCTGTGCCTGCGACTCCATCCGCGTGGAATAGTGACAATGGGCAGAATTTTTTGGATATATCTTAAGGTTTATTTTGGATTACAAACTCTAAAATATAAATGAAATATGCAAACAGTCAGTATTATCGAATGCAACTGTTACGCCATGCGCCTCCGGAATACGTACGTTTGAACCTACAAAGTCCAGCCTAAGCTAAACCCTATTTCATATGATTGATGACATAAATCTGAAGTTAACTTAAATTGAAAATTCAACCTACAATTTCCAGCCTAAGCTGAACCCTATTTCATATGATTGATGATATAAATCTGAGGTCAACTTAAATTGGAATGAAAAATTTCTGAAACTTATCATTTTTAACAATATCTTTTTTTTTTTTTAAATAAAAATAGCCTAAGTTACTCCTTGATACATCAGTTATCTGCCAGTGAAAGTCCCGTCAAAATCGGTGCAGCCATTTCAGAGATTAGCCGGAACAAACAGACAGACAGACAAAATTTTTAAAAAACATTGTTTTGGTATATGTACCGTGTATACGTCCGAATGCACTTAGTAAAAAGCGGTTATTTTAATATTACAAACAGACCCTCTAATTTTATTTATTTGTATAGATAGATATGGCTCTGGATTGAACGAACACGCCTAATTTACTTTTGAGATAATATATATTAATTAAAAGTATAATTTCAGGAAAAAACCGCTAATACTGCCAGAAGAACTTACACTGCCCTGGAGGCCGTTGTACGAATTGGGAAAGAAAATATTCGACACTAGTGCCACACACATTGGGATGTATCACTATTTAAAGTGAGTATCACAATTTATGAAAACAATTAATACTGTTTGTCAGCACAGATTAAGTTCCAGATTGAGTGTACTCGTACATATCTCTAGTTACTTGAACAACGATCAGTTTGAATATTGAGACAGAATTAGATATGTCATCATAGTTAATAATGTTAGATTTTTTTTACTTGTGTGTAATAGCTGACGGTCCACTTATAGTAAGCAGGTATCATCGCTATAGATGTTTGCGACGCTAAACCGCGAACCCACTACTGTCCCATAGGTGTACAGGAAACCTGGGTCGAATCGCTAACACGCTGCCGTTTACTTAGGGGATCTGAAGCCTGAGTCGTTTATGCCGTTGTGTAACACGAGGTGGTTATGGTGCCGTTTTGTCTAAACCATTTTCTCAAAAAACCACCTCTGGTCTCACTATTTGTGGCGGTCTTACTAGGGGTGTTTGCTATCCAGACGGACTTGAAGCCCTACCACCTAGCGATTAATGAACTATCCAGGACATTTGAATAAATAAAAACTGTATGCTCGGTTTTTTCAATGACGTCGTAGGTCTTATTGTATTACACATAGGTGACATTGAAAGTTTTTAGATCCTGCCACTTAGAAACATTGGCAATGAAAACTTTTTATAAATTTCGTTTAAAGAACTCTTTGGTTACCTAATGTGATACAAGTAATTTGCTTTAATTTGTTATGTTTATGAAATGGCATGAATTAGAAGTCTTGTTACACCTCAAAATGAATTCAACGCGAGTATAATGATTTATTACGACTTTCGTTGTGGTCCTAATCAACAAAAGCTACAATAGTCTTCTATCCCATCTTGCGCCACTGTTTAGTGTTTAGTTTAATCAGTTTAAGTGTAGCAATCCACATATTAACTTTTGATCAGACACATTATTATATTATTCATTGTAATTATAACTTCCTTATAGTTGTATTGTATTTCATCAAAGTATTTTAAAGTGAAAAACATCTAAATGTTCAGTAACAACCACATTACACTTCCCGCTCAAATATATAGATAATTATCGTTTTTATCTAAATTGCATAACCATTTTTATTTATTTATTAAACCCTAACAAGCCGATCGCCTTAAAACTCATTAGAATACGTAGTTACAAACAGTTTCACTGCTGCAACCAAAGGCAATGCCCAATTGCAAAACAACGGCTTTTATGAATAACGCATAAGTAAGTGGCTGGAGATCTTCGTGATGCCTCATAGGTGTATCGGACGAAATCAGCCCTACGTTGAAGCAATTGGTGTTTACATGTTCACATATGCTGCAGATACGACTTGGGCTTATTCTTAACAGCGTCAAGGCGAGCCGGACTATACATATATAAATTAATACCATGCGATTGCGATTACCCGCATTACCTGTAGAGTCGAATTTGACACATATAATGCCGTACTAACATGAACTAGTTGGGTTTTTTTTTTTGTTAAATATGTCCATGGAATGTGAGAAATGTTTCATTACAGATTTTCGTAACATTTTACATATTATTTTCTTTTATAAGTAAATATATATGTATGCTCGAAACGAGAACCAAAGCTGTGACTGCCGCTGGCGTTCTGATGTGCGAAAGCTGTTGCGTCACAAAGGTCTTAGATGAATTAATACTTTTTTACCACTAGGCCTTAGTAAAATCCTATTCTTGTATAATACAAAGTATTTTGTTTTAATCGAGTTTTAAATAGTACTATATTAAGATATATTGTAAGGAATTTTATTAAAAATTCGGGGTACCATACACAACACTATTCTGCATAAGCCTCGTGCTTGAGCTATGGGTACGTAACCTGTCATTATAACATCTATTTCTTTTTTTAATTTCTGATATGCTCGGAGAGTAAAATAACAAATTGTGTTTAGGCCAATACCGTGTAAACAAGGAGGCGGTGTGCTCGAAATGGTCCGCAAATTCATCTCTGGCCAAGGGCTGGACGACGTCCTCCATCTATTTGGTCTAGCTGACAGCGACGAACACACGCTTCCCACGTAAAGATCTCATCTCAATTTTCCACCCCTTAAAACATCAAATCAGCACATCGGTGGTATATGGTAGAGTGGCTTACGAGTTCAGTCAAAATATTTTTAAATTACGTATTCAATTTGATAGTTAGTAAAATATTTAAATTTTTCTACTAAGTTCAGTGGAGTTTCATTCAATAGAATAAATGTCTGAAGTAACTGAACAATAAAATTATTATTACTATATAGAAAAACATTTATAGTTATGTAGAATTAATGTCTTGGTCCATGTTATTCAGTATTGTGTTTAATATTTTTTAATTTCAATTTTGTATTGTTGCTTGTCTCTAATGATGTTAAAATGTATTTCTAAATGTTTTGGCTGAACTTTATAATTCATCGGGCATCGGCATTGCGTATTTCAGGCTCATCCACCTTCCTTGGTTACATGGTTTTCATCGGTGACAGGTGTGCGTGTCCGTCGATTGTTTTTAACTTGTTTTTCTCTCTCTTTTAGTTCACTTGAAGGCTCCTACATAGCTATGGTGAAATCTGCTAAAACGTAAGTATTTTCAATTTCTCGATTCGTATATTCTAAATCCATAATCAGTTAAAGTGAACTCTAAAGGTGTAAATCAGAGACAATTGAAATTCCGACTAGTAGATTTTTCCTACACTAGGCAAAATGTAATGTTGAGTAATAATATATGTACTTTAATTTTTACATCCAAAATAATAATACAATTACTGTTTTATTTATATTTAGAATTTGCTTTGAATTGCAACATGTCTTCAATTGTTATGTTACTACTTTTCTGTTCCCTATCGTATTACTTTTGAATTCTGGGCTACTTATAGATTATAGAATTTTGGTCTTTTTGGTTCTAATAACACTCGGCACATCGAAATTCTAAGATCTTCGATAGAATTATTATTTCAGTTGTCTTCAGGGTAGAGAACTCTCTTAAAATCTTCACTCCATACCGTATTTTATTAAATAGTAAAAATATTTAATTAAATACGATATAGAGCGAAGATTTTTAAAAGAGAAGTTTCTTAAAAGTATATAAGAACATCCAAAATTGTGAAATGACAGGAAACCTATTGAAGTTTATTAATCTGTTCTAAATTTGAGCTGAGATTAAAAAATCATAATTATTCCTCAATTCTAGACATCTAGCCTTTATTTACCATCTTTGAGTAAGACGAAGCACCCAGACTTAAGAAAATTTAGAACATATAAAAATATATGCGGGTTGTCTGGAAGAGATCGCTTTAAGCGATAAGGCCGCCCATTGTCATACAGCATCATAATTTGTATATTATAAGTTAGTTATAAGTATCTGTATGCAATAATGAGTTTTTCATTCATTCATTCATTCGTTCAATATAATCAGAAGTCGCAATATAAATAATATTTTGTTTAATGCACTGACTTCGTAAAATAAATGATCTCTAAAATGTTTCAGGTACTTCGAACTGTCAGCTACAAAAGAGATCCTAGCTGAGTTGTTACCTCAGATAAATCCGTGGTCGCATGATTCTCACGTCGTATGCCAGCTGGGGGTGTTCCTGCCAGTGGCCTTGGACCCACGCCACAAGGAGCACGGCCACGAACTATGGTTCAACGACATCATGGATTTATGGGACACGTGCTATAACTCGCAGTGTGGCATTTCGGTATATACACCACACTTTAATTATAAATATATTAGCACAATTCACTCAGCGCCATCTAGTCCCAAATTAAGTAGCATAGCACTCGTGTTATGGGCACTAGACAACTTATATACTACATAAATACTGTTCTTTTGTAAATTAATACATGTTATACATAAATACTCAGACGCGAGACGGGAATCGGACCCGTGACCTCTGCAAGTGTACCGAAGTGCGTTAGCCGTTACTTCACAGAGGTCATCAGATTTACACTGAACTTCTCTCATTTACTCTTTTTTTCCATTTGAATTATGTTATTTTATCAATTTTAGAATGTCATAAATAGTTAATGAAGAAAATTAAAACAATATTTTTAGGATTTAATGACAGTTTTTGCTGGACTGGCAAAGAGAAATCCGGGAGCCGTGGACTGGACGCCATATGTGCCGAAGATGTTCACAAAGTTCCTTCACGCGTTGAATTTGCCAGTCAGCTACAAAGACTTACAGATCAGTCGGGTTCATTCCTTAGGTAGGAAATTACATATATTTAGTCTATTGGTTGTGTCGAGAGAGAAATGGGTGATGGTGTGTTGGTGTCCCCATTCTACTGATCGAGACGCCGTCATGAATCTTTTAACACATTCAGTGCGCAACAGGCACATATCAGCCCGCCGCGGTAATTTTTTTTTATTAATGAGGAACAGCAGATAAGCTGACGGCCGTAAGCAGTTATCGTCGCCTATAGATGTTTGCGATACTAGGGCCATCGCAAACACTCTGCTGTCCTATAGGGGTACAGGAACCTGGATCACTAATGCCGGAACACGACACAAGGTTATTATGACAGCATATGTATATGTATGCTGTCATAATAACCTTGTGTTGTGTTCCGGCATCCGGTGTATATGTATACACCAGGGTTGATTGCCATCCATACGGACTGTGGGCCCTATCACGTAGCTAGGGTTGTTGTGTCGCCTTTTACGACAGGCTGACCCCGGCCACAGAGGTTAGTCAGTATTCTTTCTCTGCCCCTGCACGGAGAGGTGTTTACAGTCGGCGCGGTGAAGACTACATCTCTCTCGTTTGTGCGGTACGGTTATTTGTAAGAGACCGATAGAGATAAATATATATTTCAGTTTGTGGTCAAAATTGTAAGTATTATACTTTGTATGTTTTCCAATTACATACAGCACTAGGCGCATTATGCGACATAATGCTCAACGTTGATGTTTCAACTACAGCAACGCTTCACACAATTGAGCACTCTCAAAAGTGATGCATGCAATCGAATGCCAAGTTAATCACAGAGTGACCGTCGTCTATGGATGTTTGCGGTGCCCACAAAGACTGACCTCTTGGATCGACGGCGGCCTATCATAAAAGGCGATAAAAACAACCCTAGCTACGTGGTAGGGCCCCAAACCCGTATGCTGCCATAATGTGTTGTTTTCCGGCATTAGTGACCCAGGTTCCTGTACACCTATGGACAGTAGTGGGTTCGCGGTTTAGCGCTGCAAACATCTATAGGCGACGATAACGGCTTACTTTAGATTAAGTGGGCCGCAAGCCTGTCTGCTGTTTCTCAGCAATAAAATAATATTTATCGTTGTTTGTAGAAATGAAATATGTGGCGTCATGGATTGTATGGAGTATGAGTCCCAATGGTGTTGTGTTGAAACATCTGAGGAGTTTCCTCGCGGGCGTCGAGAGCTATCTGCACAGCGCCAATGCGGGACGGTGGTCGTATCGCCTCAGAGATTTGTTGCGGAAGCTAGCCAGGGAGTTTTTGTGCAGGTGGGTGTTGATTTAGGCATAGAATTGGAGAGATTCCATGAAAAAAGTGATAAAAGCGCATAATGTGCCACTGCTATACTCGGGACTTCCCTTAGAGCAGTGCTCGGCAACCCGCGGCTCTGACTCGCCGACTACGGCTTATCGTTAATTATCTCCATATAAATTTTTTTTTGCGCTTTTGATGACAAGGTTGACGACCACTGCTCTACTGCCCTAGAGGGAACATTATACCTTTGTTTTGCCTTCTATTTTACTCTAGTTATATCGTGATTTCCTAGTTACAAGTTTCATTGAAGTGACACTTCTTTGCGCGCATGAGGGTAAAATTTTTACGGATGAAACGTCACGAAGATGTGAAACGTTTTTGTCGAAGGAGAGGGAGAGAGCGATTGAGCGAGAGTGAGAAAGGGCGAACATAGCATGAACCACAAATTTTCTTATACTTATATCATCATCATCATCCTAGCGTTAAGTCCCGGTTGCCACACAACCTTTCATTTCGGTGCCCGGGGTCCGCTTTCCGACTTTTTCTACTTCACTTCGCGCGATCTTCAGCATCCCTGGTAGTGAGCCCATTGGCACGCATATCACCCTTTACGATGTCAAGCCAGCACTTTTTGGGCCTACCCCTCCTGCCGGGGCCTGGCGGAGGCGGCATGACCAGACATTTGTTTCCCACGTAAGCATCCGGTTGCCGTAAAACATGGCCATACCAACGGAGCCGGCACTCCTGCAATTTATCTGCAATGTCACGGACATGAAGACTACCGTGAATGCGGGAGTTCCTAACGCGGTCCTTCCGCGTTACTCCACACCTCCACCGCAGCATCTCCGTGACACGCAGTTCTGGTTTGTGTCGCTCCAACACCGGCTATGCCTCACAGCCGTATAAAAGGACAGGCCTAATGATGGTCTTATAGACCTGTCTCTTCAACTTTACTGGCATCTTGGAGTCACAAATGACACCAGTTACCTCACGCTATTTGGCCCACGCGGCAGTAATGCGTGCCTTGACGTCGCAATCGATGTCACCAAACGCGTGAAATACAGATCCCAAGTATTTCACTTGGTCCGTGCGCTCGACCGTGTCGTCGCCTATGCGTACGGGTGTGGGATCTGTAGAGTTACAGGCCACTTGGCCTGTACCGAGTACTTACTCGGTCTTCGCCACATTGATTTTCAGACCACCGTTCTCAGAACCACAGAATCGGAATCGCGGTACATGTCTCGGATGATGTCAATATAGGCCTCTGGAACCCTTTTGGATCGCAATGCCCACCAGATTATTGCGCGAGGAATACAGTCGAAAGCCTTCTGGAAGTCAAGAAACAAGCAATGCAGAGGAGTATTCTTCGTCTTGTATATCTCCGCGACAATCCTTAGGGAAAAAACAGGGTCCATGGTCCCATGACCAGGGTGAAACCCATATTGACATTCCGAGACAGTGCACTCCTGTCGAATCCCAGAGTCGATAACCCTCTCGAAGAGCTTCATGGTGTGGGACATGACCTTTATACCGCGGTAGTTACCGCACTCCTGCACCGATCCCTTGCCTTTGAAGACTGGAGTAATGATACTCAGCCTCGTTAGGGATCGTACCGGTAAGGAGTGTCCGGTTAAAAAGGTCGCTTACAGTGCCCACACCACGAGAGCCCATCGCCTTACAGGCTTCGATGGGGAGTCCATCGGATCCAACAGCTTTCCGATTCTTCATGCGGCGAAAACAATTCTGGACCTCTGCAGGCATTATCAGTGGCACTAGTCCTTGATTCGGAGGAAGATCTGGTGGCTGCACCTCTTTATGCTGCTTGTTCAGCAGCTCGTGGAAATATGAGCGCCATCTCTCCTTCACCGCGAGGTCCTCGCATAACAGGTTGTCCCCGGGGTCTTTTACACAGCGGCACTTGGAGATATCATGTGCCGCTTTGACCCTGGAGCGCGTCAACTTATATATGAGCTTCTGCCCCTCAGATAAGTCCAACTTTTCGTAAAGTGGTTGTAAGTGGTCTCGTCTGGCTCTGGCTTTCTTGGTGGCGCGTTTGGCATCTCTGTATGCGTCGCGATCTTCAGGAGATCTGGATGCTTGCCACTTCTTAAAGAGGGCTTTTTTTCGCCCTGGTCTCCCTCTGGACTGAGTCGTTCCACCACCAAGTCTCCTTGTCACACTTGCGTTCGCCCTTAGACACGCCAAGCACCTCTCTCGCCGACCTAAGAACAGCTGCCTGAATCCTGTCCCAGTAAGCTTGAACCAGTTCGCCCTCACCTCCGGCGCACTTGTCGCCGATGGCAGAGGCGAAATCCTGGGACTTGACTTCATCAAGCAGCCACCACCTGATTCGGCGTTGAAGGCGTTCGACACATTTGCCTTTGAGCTTCACGCAGAGGTCCATGACAAGAAGACGGTGTTGTGCAGTGAGACTCTCACCGGGTATGACCTTGTAGTTGGCTACTTTGCTGATGTGGTGTCTCCTAGTGAGTAGGAAGTTAATCTGGCAGAGGGAGTGACCCATCAGTCGGCTTTTACGACTCCCTTGGGATGATTTGGGGTGGCCCTATTCATTCTTCGGCCGGGACCACACGGCACAATTTTTATACTTACAATTGGTGTAAAATGTTTGGTCTTACTGTTAACCCACAGAAAACACAACTGATTGTCATCGGTAGCCCCAGACTAAGCGCTAAAATAAACAGGTCTGCTGTTTTGAATTCCCTTGCCTTTCTTCCTACCACAATTTGCGCACTACTACATATCGCAAGTACTTCATATGCTAGTTTTTCTGGTATAATCGAATTCAGTGACGTAGAACATGTTCGGTTGGACACTAAAGAAACAGACGGAGTACGCAATAAGACCGATGCGGTCATTGAAACTACTATCATCCGCAATGACCACAGTTTTAATGCAATGCTCGCCGAAAATATCCAACGAAGCGCAGAGGAGTTTAAGAACTTCGCTACGGAATCCACTTTTGAGACCAAAGTGTCGGGGAGTATGGTTGGCTGGTTGTTGTGTGTCTTCGCTCATGTCAAGTCTGAAGTGACTAGCAGCTTTCGTGCCTAAACTATGCGAAGAGCTGAATGAGCTTTTGTCGACTGACGAGGCTTTTTTCCTCCCACAAAATCCGCACTACTACATATCGCAAACTGAAGACACCAGCACGCACACACTTCATCTATTTATGATAATTATTTTACAATACATGCGGTCCGGCTTTGTAATGTGATGCCTGTTGATGTTAGAAAGGCAAAGTCACTATGCACTTTCAAGAATTTACTCCGAAAACACTTTCCTCTTAAATGATTATACTAAGTAGTTATTTATTTACTTTGTCCAAACAATATTATTACGTACGTATTTGTTATTTGATGTATTTATAGCATGTATTTATGGTATGTATTATAATTGTATAAATTATTATTATTTAGTGTGTATCTCCGTGCAGGGGCGTAGAAAGAATACTAACCTCTGTGGCCGGGGTCGGCCTGTCGTAAAAGGCGACAAAACAACCCACCCTAGCTACATGATAGGGCCTCAAGCCCGTCTGGATGGCGACCACCTTTGGTCTTAAGTATGCCGCCATAATAACCTTGTGTTGTGTTCCGGCATTAGTGACCCAAGTTCCTGTACCCTTATGGGATAGCAGCGTGTTCGCAAAGCCACTGGCGTTGCAAATACCTATAGGCGACGGTAACTGCTAAATTCTAAGCAGGCCGTCAGCCTGTCTGCTGTCCTACAGCAAAAAATCTATCTATCTAATTTATATTGTTGTAGGGTACGACGCGAGCAAGAAAAAAGGTTTGAAGAAAGCTGGGAAAATAAAGTACCTCAAGACTACAAATTAACTGAAGAAGACATCACAGAGTTTGTGAGCATTGTCTTAGATCCCACTTTACAGGCAGTATACAGTCGAAGTGGTTCTCTAGATGTTTCGACGGCTTTACAAAATCTAGCTACACTAAGACCAGCCATGGTTGTTCCCCCGCTGATTGAACGACTCAGAACTTCCTTGACGTCTCTGACAGAACCCCATAGAGTTACAGCGGCTATGACTGCAGTCGCTGCCGTTGCTAGGCCAATGTTGCGCGGCCCTGACGCCGGATACCCCGAAGGACCAACACACGTCGTCCCTCTCCTCATGGCCATATTACCTGGCCTAGATCCCAATGATATCAAAAAGACTATTGTCTCCCTTCATTTCGTCTTGATATTCAGCTGGCTTGTACCTATCATAGATTGTAGCTCAGCTCACGAACATTGGTCTGATCTGACCGAAGAAGAGTTGTTAACTTGTGAATCGACAGCTCAATTCGAAGATTTCGTGCTAGTTTTTCTCGATAAACTATTCACCATAATCGAGTCCAGTGCCGTAGAACATGTTCGGTTGGACACTAAAGAAACAGACGGAGTACGCAGTAAAACCGATGCGGTCATTGAAACTGCCCTATCATCCGCAACGACCGCAGTTTTAATGCAATGCTCGCCGAAAATATTCAGTGAAGCGCTGAGGAAGTTTAAGAACTTCGCTACGGAATCCACTTTTGAGACCAAAGTGTCGGGGAGTATGGTTGGCGGGTTGTTGCGTGTCTTCGCCCATGTCAACTCTGAAGCGACTTTAGCAGCTTTCGTGCCTAAATTATGCGAAGAGCTGAACGAGCTTCTGTCCACTGATGAAGCTTTGCGTGAAGAAAACTCGCCTAGAGAATTAACTTATAAATTGGTGCTACTCATGCACGCGGTGGAATGCGACGGCAATGTCCTTCTGAAATACATACCAGACATATTACCGGTCGTAGACAGAGCGTTGAAACTACACGCGAATTACGCATTAAGTCGCGCCTGCCTAATACTAAGCCACATCTTTGTATCATTATGTAACGTGGAATTGAAGGAATGGCGAAGTTCCCCTAAAGACTACGGGGCGGCGCCAGAAAAGTGGCTGCCCATCCGAGAGTGGGGACATGGCTGCATGCTACAGGACACACAATTTAAATGGCACTTGCCGTGTAAAGAGGAAGCGGATTGTGCCCAAATGTTGTTGGATAGATATATGAAGCCGGAAATGAACAGGTTGAAGCAGTGGTTGGGTGGGGAAAGGCCGATGTGCCGCGAACGCCGGTTGAGGAGCTTGCACATTATACACGCGGTGCTTGCCTGTTGGACACTTTTACCGCCACCCGATGAAGAACCTATTGCATTGTAAGTGAAAATTACTGTTCCAATTTCAAACTAAAATTAAAGCATAGCACTTTCATTCGTAAACATTGTAGTAAAAAAAGCCTTCTTTTTTTTCTCTTTCTTGCGTAATAATAACAACGATAACGAACAATATACCTGTCACGTTCATACATACCAGTGATTACGTTATACAAATTTCCTCGCGATGTTTTACTTCAGCATTGGTATGTGGGAATTTTGTTATTTTGCACCAATAAATGATAAATTAAGAGGAAGGATTCTGCCATAGTACTGGCATGTCGCATGCTTAATCATAAACTGACCGATTGCGATTTAGGTCTAAAGTGAGATAATATAACGGGCAGCATTGTATCGACGCCCTCTATCGACCAAACTAAGACTTATTTCGATATCTCTTTCCCACACTGAGTTACCGCTATTTAAGTTATAAGTCAATATATGGGATAAGTAGTAAATGACAAAACGTTTTTTGCGATTTCCCAAAAAACAGGTTTTTTGAGTTAGGTCAGTTTATGATTAAGCATGCGATGTAATGAGAAGAGATCCGACCACATTACTAGAAAAATGTTGAACCTGAAATTAATTAATAATTTATTTGGGTTTCAAGAGCAGAGATAGACTAAAAAGCGATGAAAATAGTTTGTGAATTGACAGAAAAACTACTATGCATTCCATAGTTGAATTCCAACCCGAGACCTCTAATTTGGATTTAAAGTGTGATACCACTTGGCTACCGTATACCTAAAACCCTTTTAATATAAATGCAATTATATTTTAGAGTAAAATCCCAAGTGCCAGCTACAGATATGCCCTTCTCTAACGGTATAAAGTACAAAGTGACCCTCGACGGGAAGAACGTACGCGTTGCAATAACTGACCTGCTACTCGAAGTACAGGCACGGTTGCTCGAAGAGAAGACTGATGACACGAAAGGACTCGAAGTTCTTATAAAGGTATGCTAACCTAAACGAAACTAGAAATGAATAATTTTATATTATAGCGGCCGGGAGATACCCGAAGCGCGCCACGCGTGGCAGGCCGCCCTCGCGATACTCGCCACCCGGGACCCGGGACTCTCCTTCAGTCATAATACTCCGCCGTTGGTAGTAGGCAGTCGCTTTATGACCGCACGCGATCGAGAACGTAAATTAATTTAATAAAATGTCCTTTTATTGTTGTAAACGTTTCATCGATATTTCAAATAAATCATTTTAAAATGCACCCGTCGTTTAACATACGCAAACCCGGAACCATACACCACATCTGGCGCCCAACGTAAATAAAAAAATAACCAGTGTTAAAACCGTGTTTGTGTAGTGTTGTAGTGAAAACAAAATGCCGCGTACTCGTCAAGGTGCTGCTGCGTCGTCGGATGGTGTGACGATGTCACAAGAGATGTTCTCCAACCTTATCACGTCGTTGCAGAAGTCACAGCAGGAGTTTTGCTCTCAGCTACTTAGGGAAGTACGAGCGTCAACTCCAGATCCGTCCGCTATCTTTTCGGACGTTGCTGTTCAGAAGTGCGGCAATTTCACACAATGTACGGCACGTTTCTCGGGAAGTCCCGATGAGTCCGTAGATAACTTTATAGACGCAGTAAGTGTATATAAGTCATGTCTCAGGGTCAGTGATGAGGACGCCTTGAAGGGCTTGTCCATGCTTCTCATTGGTTCTGCAGCAGTTTGGTGGCAGGGCGTCAAGTCTACCACAACATCTTGGGCGGAAGCAATTACGAGGCTTCGTTCGGCATACGGAATGCGTCGACCGCCTCATAGGATATATTCTGAACTCTTCACATTGTCTCAAGGAAGCGAACCTACGGACTTGTTTATAGCTAAGGTGAGAGCGTTGCTGGCTAAGCTCCCTGTTGGAGATTTATGTGAGCGAGTGGAATTAGACATGACCTTTGGACTTTTGGATCGTCGTATAAGAAAGCGGGTCGATCGCGAGAGCATATTCACCTTTGAGGATCTACTTCGGAAGGCTCGCAGCATTGAAGATTCATTAGCTGAAGCTCGAGAGACCAGTGTAGTCCCCACGGTATCGTCGAGACCGCCTCTTCACGCCGAAGCGCGTTCGAGCAGCTCACGCAGTGTTCCCTTCCAGTGGAGACCGACATTAAGACAGACAGTGCGTACGTCATCAGCAAACAAAATCGTTTGTTTTGTGTCTATTGTAAGCATCGCGGACATTTAAAAGACACGTGCGAAAAGCTGATAAGTGTTAAAAGTGAAAAAAGGGAAAAAGTTTCAATAAAGTGTTACGGGTGCGGTGCAACGGGCACAGTTAGGTCTAAGTGCGTAAAGTGTAACCCGAAAGAAACCAAAAACCCAGGTACGAGTGCGTTTTACTCCGTCGAAACCGGCGCGATTACGTCATGCGAGCCGCGCGAGCGCGACGCCGGAAGTTTGAGGACTTTCCCGCATATTCGCCAAGCGCCGCGGCCGCCGCGATCCTTTGTGGCGCCGCCGCCGACAAACCTTTGTAACTCGCCGCCGCGAAGCGTTTGCACCGACTTATGGTATTTTTGTAGAAGTAAGAAATGTAATAATGTAAGTAATTTTATACCTCTTTCAATTTGTCCTACTGTTAATAATGACCTTTGTACATGTTTAGCTTGTAAAGTTTGTAATCGTAATGTTGATTTAAGTGGTTTTCAAACTTGTAGCAACAAAGTCAGTAGTACCCAGTCATTTTCTGTTAACAGTGATGTGGTTAGGGACAGTAGTTCTCAAACTTTTTTCAAAGAAACCAGTGATTGTCAACCTTTGCATTTTAACCCCGTTTGTTTTAATAAAAATGAACAGCCATTACGGCCGATTCTTAATATATCCATACTGGGTGAACATGGAGTGGGGTTAGCTGACTCTGCGGCTAAAAGTAGCATTGCTGGGCATACTTTATACAAACTTCTTAAACAGAAAGCCCAGCCGTTTTATGCTGTAACAAAAATTGTCAAGTTAGCCGACGGCCTTAGTAAGACTATGGACTTACTAGCCACAGAAGTTGAGGTGACTCTCGAACATAAAACTAAAGTAGTACGATTTTTTGTTTTCTCTAATGCAACAAGTAATGAAACGTTGCTCGGTATCGATTTCCTTAAGTCATTTAATTTAAATATTGATTTTGGCCGTTCTACGTGGACCTTTTCGGAAAAGAAGTCGCGTGTATTTCCTTTACGTTTTGAAAACAAGTCACCTGGGCTACCGTGTGCGTCCCTTGATGTACTGCGGGATGTCGAGGCAACGTCTTTAAATCCGTGTCAACGTACGGAAATTTTTAAGGTCATCAATGAATATGAAGATATCTTTGCACCAGGGAGAGATCCAACTACTTACTGCGAGTCCAGTTTAGATTCTCCAGAAAATGTTTTGGGCAAATTTCACGTTTCACAACTAACGCGACTCTACCTTCGTAATGACAACGAAATGCCTCTTCGTCCCGTCGTACCAAAGAGAAATAGAGGCCGTCCGCCTAAAGTGAAAGGGAGTCCTGTGCGAGCGCAGGAGAGGTGTTTCTCTCTTGCCCTCGAGGGGGAGGATATAGCGGCCGGGAGATACCCGAAGCGCGCCACGCGTGGCAGGCCGCCCTCGCGATACTCGCCACCCGGGACTCTCCTTCAGTCATAATACTCCGCCGTTGGTAGTAGGCAGTCGCTTTATGACCGCACGCGATCGAGAACGTAAATTAATTTAATAAAATGTCCTTTTATTGTTGTAAACGTTTCATCTATATTTCAAATAAATCATTTTAAAATGCACCCGTCGTTTAACATAAGCAAACCCGGAACCATACACCACAATATCTATTAATTTTTTTTTATTGTCTTCAAGTTTTCGTGTAAAATGTTTTTTTTATTGAATTGAAACTTCTTATGCACTGTTGTGATAAATACAATTTAGTTTGTGAAAGAATGAGATGTAATAAAGTATACAGTGTTTCCTATAATCTTCTTCTCCTCTTTGTTTGGGCTTTCGTAGGTATTATATACTAATTTATGAAATGTAATCTATTTATCTGAAGTTTCACTTCTGACGTATGTGACTTGCACACACTTTTTTGTATTTATTAAACAATATTTCATAGTCCACTTTAGAATAGGTTTACTTAAAATTGAAATTGACATTAATCCATTGTAATGTAATATATTTTTGTATCTGCCGTTGCATATGGGTTCTTTCGTACTTTAATTAATTCAGTGATCATTTTTTTTAATAAAAATTAAATTTATAGACATGGGAACGCGTAGTTGTCATAAGAGGCACACGCGGCGGGGCGGGGCTTGAAGCGAGACTGCGTTCGTACACTGCTTTGGAACGTGCATTCGATGGGCGTGGCGGGCCGAAGGGCAAGACCAAGGGGGCGAGTAGCCGGCTTAGGTTACTGTGTGCGGATGCAGCACGTCTGCATGACGACTCTAGATTGGATCTCATATGTGAGAGGGGGATCACGCCGTCGGCGCTGAAAGCGCTGCACGCCCTCTTTGATTTATCTATCAATACATATAGTTCGGTGAGATTTTTTTCTTTACAATTTTTTGTTGTCTATATGTTCTTTGGCCACTAGTTGTTAGCTAGATAAGAAAAAGCTCGCAGGCAAAAATGACCGTGTACCGTTCGATTTCCTACTTTTCTTTCTATTGCCCCAGAGTAGTCAAGTGGAAAGAGATGGAGGCCAATCTAGATGCCACGGGTTTGAATCCTTCGATGGCATGTATCACTTTTTCAGACTAATATGTGTATTAAAATATAATTTCCATCCTGTTAATTAAAAATTAATTGTCATTTACCCTTATGGGACAGCAGCATGTTCGCGATGCCACTGGCGTTGCAAACACCCATAGGCGACGGTAACTGCTAAATTCTAAGCGGGCCGTCAGTCTGTCTGCTGTCCTACAACATTAAAAAAGTTCTGATGGTGAAGGAAAAAACATCGTGGGGAAATCAACATACCGTGATCACGGATGTGTCGCCTTTGACAATCATGGCGGGTATACGGTCCGTTCCCTCAAAGGGGGCCAGGCCTGATAGTGGGATATTTTGTGATACATTGTGTGCACAAACAATATGTCATTAAAAGTAATTGACGCAATAAGTAGCGCTTTTAACTAACCGCGCTTTCGGATGATTCGAGCTTATATGTGTTGCACTGTAGTCAATTCGATACGGCGAATCCCTAGCTGCTTCAATGCGTCTGCTTCAAGTGAACGTGAGTGAAGTGGAAGCAGAAACACTCTAAAGGAATAGCTTTAATACACTTCTTTATTTTTTTTTTGCTGTAGGACAGCAGACAGGCTGATGACTCGCTTAAAATTTAGCAATTACCATCGCCTATGGGTGTTTGCAACGCCAGTGGCATCGTGAACACGCTGCTGTCGTATAAGGGTACAGGAATTTGGGTCACTAATGCCGGAACAACACAAGGTTATTATGGCGGCATACTTAAGACCAAAGGTGGTCACCATCCAGACGGGCTTGGGGCCCTATCACGTAGCTACGGTGGGATGTTTTGTCGCCTTTTACGACAGGCCGACCCCGGCCGCACAGGTTATTATTCTTTCTCCGCCTCTGCACGGATAAAAATATAATGAAGTACTAACGTGATGGTTTTTTAAATTATGTGTTCAAATAACGATAATAAATATAAAACAAGACTTCATTAGACTCATTGATTTTGAACTGGCAACTTACTGAACGACATCTAGGCCCCAATTATTCAATGAGTATATTATTTATGTACCATAATTGATTATGAAGTACTGTTATTAATAATTATTATTTACTATTAAATCTAATAAAATAATAATAATTTGGAATTTTAGGTGCGCCTTCAATCCCAAACACGTCTATTCTGGATGTTGAACCATTATCCTTATTCATACCGGGCTTTAGTGCCCAGACTTGCCCAGTTACTATCAGAGGGGGGTGAAGGGGATGAGTGGCACGCCCGTCACAAGGGCGCCCTCTATATCATGCTCGGCCCCCGTGCAGGACCCATAGTGGCAAAGCAGGACTGGGATGTCGTGCGCACTCTATGGCCAGCTATACTCAAAGCGCCTTTGAGTGAGAAGCCTTCGATATTGAAGTATGTACCCATTACGGTTGGAACTTCTACTTATGATTCTCCTCAACACACCAGTTGTTCCTGTAATTACTGTTCTTTAAAAATTACTGTGACAATTCACATAGGGCCATTTAGTCCCCGAAGTAAACAGCAAACGCATGTGTTGTACTGTTATACAGGTATTACTAATATACTTACCGACGATGAAGGAAAACATTGTAAGGAAACTAGTAATCCGATCCGCCTTGTCAAGTGCGGCAGGTTTACTGTCAGTTCTCTTTAGAGGAAGGCCCGATTCCAGTATGTAGTGGTTTGTTACGTATACACTGACTCGAGATTGAAGTGCAAAAGCCATTGCACCGCGGAGATCGTCGTCGTCTTTGATCAAGAGATGGAAACGTAGAACGTAGGCTTTGGGTTCCGAAGTTTTATATGAAACGCTTGTAGAAGACTATTGGCGATTGTCGTTTGTTTTTTTTTTATCTTTGTTTACCAACACTAGGAATTGTTGGCTGATGATTTTGAATTGCACCACAAAATTCTCGGTGGAAAAAGTCGCTTACGACTTTTATGAGCGACATCAAATTATATAGATGAATATTCACTATCTGCCTGCTGGGTACAATGGCTTGCATGCTTCTTTTTTATTGCTGGGGAACAACAAACAAGATGTGAGGGCCTACTCAATAGTAAACAGTTACTGTCTCCTATGGATGTTTGCGACGAAAACACCGCTAACACGCTGTCGCCCGCGTAGAGAAACTGAAACCTGAGTCACTTATGCCGAAACATAACACAATTTTACTATGTCGACCTACTTATAGATCAAAGATGGTTGCAATCCAGACGGAACTCTTAGCTGTTTTTTTACGCATTGGCCTTATACAATACTAGCCGTACAGATAAAGAATGGGATTAGAAATGGCGGCTAATATAACTGGACTGTTACGAATACAAAAGAGGGTGGGTCATCAGAACGATTGTTGTGTTGTTGTCTGTACCGGCGAGTGTGGGTAATAGATAGCGACAGTGTGCGAGTGAGAGGTGAACAGAAGCGACACCATTTTCAATGCCATTCTTTAAGTGTACGGGTAGTAGTACACTTACATAACTTGATGTGAAATATATTGATTTTTTAGGTTAGAGCAAGCGTTCACTGACAATTTACACCGCCATTTTCCCACCGTGAACACATATCTAACGATTTCGCAATCGGCTATTGAAGCAGCAGCACATTTCCTGACGGACTCTGTAAAGAATGATCCCAAATTCGCCCAACTATTGGACAACGCGGAAAATTGGGAAAAACAGGCATCTGAAGAAACCACTAACATTTATTTAGCCGTTATCGACGATATCGTGGATGTTGTTGAAACGCCTAATATGTAAGAGTTATGGTTTTTTTTAATTACCATAAGATTTTTTTCCTACTTCTCTTCTTGTATCCATCCACTCTCATTTCTAGCATCCTCCTTGTTACATGACGCTCCTCTCTTCGCATTATATGGCCATACCAGGCTAACCTATTACTTTTCAGCTTCTCAATCACTGGCGCTACTTTCAAACTTCCCCTAATATACTCATTTCTAATTTTAGCCATTTTCGTAACTCCGCTCATCCATCTAAACATTCGCATCTCTGCTGCATGCAATAACCTTTCTCATCTTTCCCCTTTGTGGCCCAGCACTCTGATCCATAATAAATAAATGAAATAAATATTTTCTGACAATTCACACAGCGCCATCTAGTCCTAAACTAAGTAGCATAGCACTTGTGTTATAGTTGTTTAGTAGCCATGTTCTAAACAACTTATATACTTTTTTTGTAAATAAGTACATATTATACATAAACACCCAGACGCGAGACGGGAATCGGACTCGTGACCTCCGCAAACGTACCGAAGTGCGTAATCCGTTACGTCGCAGAGGTCGTCAAATGACAGGTCCATTCCGCAGATCCATACAATATGACAGGTCTTATAACGGACTTATAAATTTTGCTTTTAAGTCTAAACGGCACTTGTGAATCACTAAAGGTATGATTCCGAACTACGCTGCACGCAGCAGTGCTGCCGCGACACTACCGCTCCCCATACAATCTCTATAAGCTTATATGAGAGTACATTCCGAGCTAGGCAGCAATGTATCGGCAGCACTGCTGCGCGATAGAGTTTGTATGGGGACCGGTAGTGCCGCGGCAGCACTGCTGCGTGCAGCGTAGTTCGGAATCATACCTTAATTGTTCCCGAGACCTGTTGCCATTTCATCCATCCTGCATTCACTCTGTTTTTTACATTTCGGTCTATCTCAACGTCATTCTGGATTAATGATCCGAGGTACCAGAAGTTGGAGCAAGGTGGCAGAGATATGCCTCTTAAGGTAATCGGGGTGAAGGCGGAATTTCCACCAAAGTCGCAAAATAGATGTTCAGTTTTGGTTCTACTTATCTTCAACTCAACACCCTCCAATCTCTCCTGCCATTTAGCCAATCTGCTCTGAACCTCGTGAGCATATACACCAAGGTGCCTCCACCTGTATTTCTGATATTACTGCTTCTACCACTAGGATGAACAGATAAGGGCTAAGAGCCGATCCTTGGTGTAAACCCACTGCAATTTAACATTGAACTTGTCTGTGACGCCAGCTAGGGACCGGACGTATGTACTTGCCATATCGTATATCACACGAATAAGATGCAAGTACTTCACAGGCTCTCCTTTTGTTTTCATAGCTCACCACAAAACCTTTCTAGGAACCCGATCATATGCCTTTTCGAGGTCAACGAATACCATGTGCAGGTTGTTATGTGCACTTGTCCTAAAATAAACTAATTTTCTATTTGCTACAAACTAAATATATGATATAATTTCCAGACAATGGCGTCGTCTGCAGATAGCAATGCAAATGTTAACGTTCTGTCCCTCACTACAAACTCCGTACCCTCCACGGGCTGTCCGCGTAATGGTACAATCGTTAATACACAACGACATAGCCGTACGACGCATTGCGCAGCACTTAACACATTATGTGTTGAAACAGAGGAAAAGAAAGCTGAAGAAAATCACCGTAGATCCGTATGAAGTAGCCGGAGTGCCTAAGCCCGAGAAACACGTGCCAGGTAAGAATTTAAACGATAAACTTTCCACCTCCATGGCGTAACGGATTGCGTCTGGCTGTTTATGTCCTCGGTGGCGTAACGGATAACGCACGGTACGCTTGCGGAGGTCACGGGTTCGACTCCCGTCGCGCGTCTGGGTATTTATGTATAATATGTATTTATTTACAAAAAAAAGTACTGAAAAGTAAAAGACTAGATGGCGCTGTGTGAATTGTCACAAAATATTATTATAAATATTATTATTATACTATAGAAAAGAAAATTATATATGTAATATATTAGTTGTTTAGTACCCATAACACCAGTGCTACTTATTGTGGGATTATTATAGTCCCAATATATTAGAAACATTATTGCTTTGTGTGTTGGTGTGTACGTGTAGTCTTGCAAATGAAACTATTTGATGAATTAGAACAGAATTATAAGGCAGACAGCAAGTGATCTCAGAGAAAGGAGAAGATATTATCATTGTGTAATTAATAAATATGAGGGTTGCTATCCTTTTTGTCGATTTGGAAATAATTTTTGCACACGCGGCTTAGGTAAAGGCGCATTCTTCTCTTGGTCATCTTGGCAAAGGGACCCAAGTTGCTGATACACCCACTAGACCACAGACTCCACTAGTTGTTCCTTCGTACGTCTGGTGTACTGGAGCTGCGGAACGTGACGTGAGTCAATACACGGCCTCGTTTATTATTAATTGAGCGCCGCGTCAGCTGCCGGTGGCTGACAGCCTGAAACATTTTGTTTTGCAATAACACAACACTGTTTAAAGATATTACTGAAAATTATACTTAATTATGACTTATTACAGGATAATTGGATTTTACTAAAACACTGTAGTGAACTATTAAAACATAAAACAACATGTTGAATGAGTATAAAAAAATATAAGAATTCCTTTCTGAGAGTAATCTAAAAAAACTAATCTTCCACAGCGATAAGAACCACTGGCCATACCATAACAGATATTTTAGGTAGCGCACGTAACTTAGCAGAAAGTCCACTTTAAAGAATCTACATGGTGCTCAACGTGTTAAGATTTGATAAAAATTTCAGTTTATTACATGATTTCAGGCTATAGAAAAGATTTAGAGTGGGCAATATGGGCCGAGGATAAAATGCCGCAAACTGACGAAGAATGGGATCAACCTTGGCTGAGGAATCCTATTTACGGATTTTACGCATGGCCTGAAAAACTTGAGGTAACTATTGAAATCCTTCCTATCTTCCACTGTCTGTACTGAAATACACTATGCGGATTATCTAAACACCTGAAATTTTCGGAAAAAATATAATTAAATACTCGTAATTGAAAGATCTGCTATATGTCTATTGAAATATATGACTTTTGAAATGCCGGGGTTCCTGGTTTTTTTATTGCTGTAGGACAGCAGATAGGCTGACGGCCCGCTTAGAATTTAGCAGTTACCGTCGCCTATGAGTGTTTGCAACGCCAGTGGCATCGCGAACACGCTGCTGTCCCATAAGGGTACAGGAACTTGGACCACTAATGCCGGAACACAACACAAGGTTATTATGGCGGCATACATAAGACCAAAGGTGGTCGCCATCCAGAGGGGCTTGAGGCCCTACCACGTAGCTAGGGTGGGTTGTTTTGTCGGCTTTTACGACAGGCCGACCCCAGCCGCACAGGTTATAGTATTCTTTCTCCGCCCCTGCACGGATAAAACACGGTTTATTGCGGTGTGAAGGCAGGGGTCTTCTTGGAAGTCGTGTTCACTATAAAAGTCAGATACTGTTGTTTCAAGATTTCATATATTATTTGATCAAATTGCGTGATATATTTATACAGCGTATTTGGAAATACGCTGTATAAATATATGCTGATATAATGAGATAAAAGAATATGTAGTGTGCGAGTGAGTGAGACAAATGATCTGTTGCGTGTCGCGCGCTGTGATTATATAATAGAGCGGTTTTCTGTAATTAGTTGCGCGCGTCTAGTAGGTTAGTATCAGATGTCACTTAGTAGCTCTTCCTTGATGCAAGAAAAACAATTAGTTAGATTGTCTAAATTTGTTTTTTTGTTGTTTTGGTTTGTTTGATTGTCTAAATTGATTTATTTGTTTTTTTGACTCTTGTCTAGCAAAGCTAGCAAAAGAGAATCACATTTACCTTTTACAATTGCCTAGTATTTGATAGGGTATCATTATTTCTGGCTATATTACGGTCACGTTTTTCCTTACCGTGTACTCTATAATATATAAATATAGTTATCATATTTACTATCAAAGCTGTGCATACCTTATGAATCATCTCCATAATATCTATAGTTTATATATCATATATTTGTTTCCCAGGTAGCAGCTCCCATCCGTGAACAGCCATATTATGAGGACATAAATCCCGAAGATATGGAAGAAGGCGAACGGCATTTGTATGAATTCTTCAACAACGATGCCAACGTGGAACAACTGGTGTGCTTCCTGACAGCGGAGGAAAAGAAGGGCAAAGACAAGTTCAATGGGGTGCGGTTTACAATACTCAGGGTGAGTTCATAATGCTTTGTTCTAAATCGCTAATTTCTGAAATAACAGTGGCGCTGAAGCTATTATTCACTTTATTTATATAAAAACTTTTGTTATTCATTAACAAATTTACATAAGATAAAAAAAACAAATTGATAAAAAAAACACATTTGCCTGCACACACATAAAACGTTTAATAGTACACCATAGACAATTTTCTTATCCTAAAACTAATATGCTCTGTAGTGTAAAAATAGAGAAATAATTATAGTGTTGTTCTGATCTAATATACGGTTACTTCGTCGCTTCTGGGTGTTGTAAGAGAAACTAGCAGATTACGATTGCTAGCTTACATGCAACAAAGGTAAAAAAAGAAAAGACACCGTATTCGGGGTTGACTGGCAGGCGGCTGTCGCCTCTGAAAGAGTGAATTCACTCTATAACTGTTCTATCTAGTTAGAGTATAACCACGCGCCACGATAGATGAGACTTGACGGGCGTCAGTAGTGTGGTGCCTGCGCAGGTACAATCGTGTACGAATTAGTTATCTATAATTTGTATATTTATCAAAGCTTTCCAATTATTTGGTCCCATTTGACTTACTTTTTCCTTTATTAATTCTACCACACGTTTCGAGGTTCCATTGAACATTCTTACTACTCACATAACCCTTTATTGAAGCCCATGCCATTTCAATTTCCTTTGCTTCTTTTAACATATAGGTGTACACGTCGTAAACCGTCTTCCTGTTTTGCCTTCTTAATGTTTTACCTCTAGGCATACTTGAGATTTTACAAAGTTACACTCATATACGACTGTAAACAAAGTAGAAATTTTGTAAACACGTTGTATTAGTCTGACTGCGGAGTTAAGCGGTGCGTGCACGGGATGAGGGGAACTGGAGGCAACTAATACGCATACGCAGTGCCGTATCACGCCTCCCGCATTCTTTCCGCCGCCCCGATGACACTCGGTCCTTTAACTCCTCAAGCACTATACCGCAAGAGACCTAATAAAAAAAATAGAAACGAATAAATTGTCTAGCGCAAGTCAAACCACGTGGTCTGTCAAGTCTCATCTTTGGTGGAATGTATTTATTATACACAAGTCGTCTTTTACTTGTACAGTAACAAAAAAAAATCGAGTTAACAAGTTTTCAATTTATCAAGTATTTTGAAATTATAATAAATTTTGCAGAGAATGTTGAGACAACTAATGACAAAACTATTCTGTTACTAAATTTCCTTCAAGCTATGCATTAAAGAAAAAGTAAAGTAATTATACAGGTGTAAACAAAAATAAGCCAATGTCAAGGACAATATACCTTCAATTTGCGATAAGGAAAACCTAAATGACCTATATGTACAAGATGACATCATCACAATTATGTACTTATTTCGACATACCGAGTCTTTCTTTGGAACTTCGAGATATAGAGTCTAAATTTATATGAATAATACTTCACGGGGCGAAATACATTGTTCGAGTTACAGAGGCAAAAAAGTTCGAGATATCGCGTATTATATGTCCGAACGGAAGGGAATCGCATTTTTTTTCATCTTACTGATTACGACTTAACGAGGTTCGAGTTATCGAGGTTCTACTGTATATGCCCTAAAAACTTGTTTATACACAGTTGGTGTTCGCCCAGTTCGGAATGCGTGTAGCCCAGAAGTACCTCGCGCACGGACTTAGATGCGCCGCAACCACACAGGAGTCGCCGCAGCGGTTCGCGGCCGAAGTGGCCGCCGCTGCCCTCAGAGCGCCGCGCTACTGGCCCAGAGAGAAAGCCATAAAGATGTACGACGTGGCCCTGGATATTATCAGATCAGGTATTTTATATGTTTTATGTGTATGTTGTTATTTATATGGACACAAACTTCTCCGTGCAGGGGCGGAGTAAAAATAGCAAAAGAATAACAAAACAACCCAGCCTAGTTAATAATGATAAATTTGTTTTCAAGGATATAACAGTTAATTTTATTAAAATTAGTTCATCTAAAATGATTGATTGATCGATTAGATACTTTGGGTGTGACTTTTTAAAAATCACTTTTAAATATAAACTTATTATTATACTAATTACAAATTGAATTTGGCACTGGATAGCTTATAACTGAACTGTGGAACGTCAACGTGATATCAGGTTCTGGGAAGCAGGGACAGGTCCGATCGATGATTTTTTTTGTTTTAATAGGATTAACATCGATAACGCCAGAAACTATGGAAGATTGGGGCACATGTATAGCCACGGGGCTGGAGAAATTGGACCCTCGTCGAGGATATAGGGTGATAGATGCACTGTTTCAACTTTGCGCGCCGGCGGCCACGCATCCCGATTCGATTCTCGATCGGAACACTTCGTTCATAATATGCGCTAGATTGTTTGCGTTACAGGTGAGTTTAGTTCTCGTTTGAAAAGGAATTGATGTTGTTAGTAATTTTTTATTTATTAGGTTTGGAAATACGTTTATAGTGTTTTTATATTTTGTTTCGTTTCAATTCATTTTTTTTTCTTTTGACATAGTGTATAATGTTGATTTCAAGAAAGCTCTTTCTGCACTAAAAAAAACTGTTTAATCGTCTTTTGGGTAATTTAATTTTGGATTACTTTTGAGGGTAAGACATGAAATATCCGAGAAGTAACTATTAACATTATCGTCAACTACTCTTCTTGGCTTTTCGTCGAGGGCAAAAATCTGCTAAAATAGCCTGGAACTGGTTTATTGTTATAAATATTTATCTTATATCATTAAACGAGCAATTCTTGTATATATATATTTATATAATTGGAATCTCGGAATCGGCTCCAACAATTTTCATGAAATTTAGTATACGGAGGGGTTTCGGGGCGATAAATCGATCTAGCTAGGAATCATTTCTAGAAAATGTCAAAAGGTGGCGTTTGAGTAGTCCCAATTTAAACTGAAAAATGACTCTTCCTGACATCTATCGACGAATAATAATACTATTTTTTTAAATTGCTTTAACGACACAACACTAAAGCTAGTCCAGCAGATGGCTTTGTTAAGTAACACGAAGTCAATGAGTGTTTGCTTTGAGGTTAGACTAAGAAAATCAATTGTTAATTTCCAAAAAACACAATTTATAAAAAAAATTTTATTTAAATAAAAATCTTTGTTAAAACGCTACGAACTTTCTACGAAATTCCACAACAAGAACTTTTATACCAAAAATATTATTTTATATCTAACATAACTAACATTCATTATGGAAATAACTTTTACATTAAGATAACAAATAACCTACTAAAAATTATTTGAAAATGTTATTATTATTGTCAGTGATTTCTGTAATACATATATTATGTTGCTATACAAAAAATTCGTATACACAAATATTAAAATGATAATAACTTTGTTAATTAAAATGCCCCAAAAATATCAGCGGTGTCCGTGATAACGTTAAACATAACGCCATCTGGGCCAGAAATTGTTACTGTCTTAGTATATTTTTTTTTAATTTCCAGGGCGCACTGGCTTCCATGAAATGGCGAGCTGCACCTTTGGCCAAGTTGGTCCTGGACAGACTGGAAGCAGCCAACTTTACCCAACACCCATACCAAAGTGTACGCGAGATTGTTGGAAGGTATATTATTATATATTTATTGTATTTGGAAGGTTATTATTGAAATTTGGACAAATTTTAACAAGAGTAATATAATAATATCTTTTTTTACAAACAATTATGTCATTAACGTTGTCAGTTGTTGACACCTAAAAAAGTACCGAGTAACAGGCACCGCCACTAACCTCCAGATATGGTGTGTCAATATGTTTATGGACCCCAAGTGATTAGCCAGCCGATGCGTGCGCATATCCTTCTGCCCGGTACCACTTTAGGGAACGTACCCGTACTACGCTACGTACCATGAGAAAAATGTATGAAATTAATTGAATCAATGCCACGTCGTTGCAGTGCTGTTATTGAAAATAAGGGATACGCCACTAAACATTAATTATAACTATTGGTAGGCTGTGGATAGTAGCTATTTCGTAAATAACAATACTAATTGTTCGGTATCGGGAGTAGAATTATAGTAATACAAATGCACTACTACTTACCTCTTGTCTTCGTGCTGCTGGAGCTCTTCTATTAAGACTGTAGGAAGCACTGGCACGAACTACTTTCGATTATGCTAGTTAAGTTATGGAAATATTGAAAAGAACAACGGAAATCGATGCGACGCGTCCGCAGCGTATGTTTTTGCAATGTGTCGAATCGAGAGATGGCAACGTCGTCGTAGGATAGGAGTGGCAATGCATTTGCTTAGATACGATCAACTCGATACTAAGAAATATTCGCGGTAAATTGATTGTGCTAAGTACGCAACACTAATACTTAAAAAAATATTGTTTTTTATACTTTTTTGTTGTTGTTTCTAATTAGTTGACCATTATTGTTCATATCTTAAAACTGATTTAAATGTTTGTCTGTAATGTAATATTGATACTGCACTTGTGTAATGGGATTTATATTGTTTTTCTAATAAATGATAAATCATTGAACATATTGTTGTCAAAATAAAAACGATTGCGGTGAAGTATCATACATAATGTCAAGGACCGTTGATAGTGTTTCTAATTATACAACCACCACTGTATATGGTTACCTTCTGTATTCATCCATTTCAAACGAAGCCGCTTATTAACCTATATAATAGATTCTTGAGATGTTTACTAGGATATTGACGTGCTTACCTCACTTTTTTTATTATTTCTAGTATATTAGTAACAATATTCAACACGGAACTGGTGTTTCCTGGTGGCGAGCATGGTGAAACTCCACAGTTGGCCGAGTTCCTCGAGTCTGTTAACACTCGCCTTGCAGCTTTGTATGACGAAAATGGCGATATAGGTAATTGATCATTTAATTGCCTTGAAGGGATCACCACCGTCGAGAGAGATGTGGAAGATTTATATTCAGATCTCTATCAGGCATGTCGAATATCTCCCCAATTTAGAGAAAAGGCAGTGGTAATCTAAAATGAGTTTGTGTTGCCAGAATTGCATGATAAGATTACGTATATTGAGAAAAATATAAAATACGATCTGTCCGCTCTCGTTATTTATTGTATTTCAATGTGTTTTTGGTGCTTATTCTCTCAGTGCAGGGTCGGAGTTAAACTGTCGTAAAACGCGACAAAACAACCCTAGCTAACATAAGTGGTAGAGCTCGAAGCCTGTCTGGATGGCAACCAGCCCTGGTCTCTATGTCGCTATATTAAACTTGTGTTGTGTTCTTTATAATAATAATATTTTGTGACAATTCACACAGCGCCATCTAGTCCCAATCTAAGTAGCATAGCACTTGTGTTATGGGTACTAGACAACTGATATACTACTTATATACTTTTTTTTGTAAATAAATACATATTATACATAAACACCCAGACGCGAGACGGGAATCGAACCCGTGACCTCCGCAAGCGTACCGAAGTGCGTTATCCGTTACGCCACCGAGGTCGTCTTTATGTTAGCGGTGACCCTTGCGTCGCAAACATTCATAGGCGACGGTAACTGCTTACTAATAAGCGAGCCGTTAACAATTGCCGATATTCAGTAATTGTGATTTCTTTCGTCCTATTCAGAAAGATCCGCCAAACTCCGCCAAAGATCTGACTTAATACCATTAAATCGTACAAAAACAGCCATCTTAACTATTTCTACTCACTATCCCTATGTAATACTTATTTCCTTGTTTAAGCTACAAGAACATATTGTTAATTCATATAATAGATGTCGTTAAATTTTGCTTCTACAGTGATGAATACCGTTTGGAAAAAACTCTAAAAGATCAAAAACGAATGGTGACCGTACAGTACTAGTTTAAAAAGTGTTATGTCGAGTTAATAAATCTTATTGTATAGTGATAAAGCCGGCCTCGTTGCTCTCGTTGGTGCAATGCGGCCCCCGCGAGGTGCCCTCCTCGTCGCGTATGCGCCTGGCCCAGATCCGCACGCCCCGCCTCCCCGCCAGCGTAGCCGTCGACGTGGCACGCCTCTCTGCGTTGCGTGCCGCTGAAAACGCTAGACAGGTATATGTATTATATTTTCTCCGTGCAGGGTCGGAATACTGACCTCAGCGGCCGGTGTCCGCCTGTCCTAAAAGAAGACTAAATAATTCTCGCTACGTGGTAGGTCCCCCAAGCGGTCTGGATGGCAACAACCCTTGGTCTATAAGTATATCGCCATAATAATCGTGTGTTTTGTTTCTGCATTAGTGACCCAGGTTTATTTATTTAATACGGTACACCAACAGCATACAAAAAAATTCAATTTATATAATATTTACAATAATAAAATTTATATATGTATGCCAATTATAGGTGCACATAATATTTGCCATCATAGTATCTGTTTAACATTAAATCTATAAAATGCAATATCAAATAAGGTTACAGTACCCATACGCGCACAGTAACATGTTCGCGGTGTCCCTAGCGTTGCAAACATGCATAGGCGACGGCAACTGCATACTATTAAATGGGCCGTCAGCCTGTCTACTGGTGTTAAGCAATTAAAAAACATTAACATATTAGATGTGCCACATTATAACGAGAGCGTACATTTGGTCGAAAATATAGAAAAAGCAGGCCGTACACGCTACTTTTTGAAATATAGCATGAAAATAGCAAGTAACTGAGAGTGTGAGCAGTTATGTTAAATCCATATGCCAACAACGTATTCTTTCATATTTCGGCCACACAATGCGCATAGGCGACGAGAATTTGGAAAAGATGATTGTGGTTGGGAAATCCGGAGGTCATTCCCCAACAAGATGGCCCACCAAGTGAAAGACTTGTCATCTTCCAAATTCAACATGGTTGTAGGAAACGCGCTGGACAGAAATTGGTGGAGACAAATCCGCTCTAGATGTAACTTGATGCTGACGATGATCCTCAGACATGATGGACCGCCCCCAGAGAGAGAAATATATATATATATACCTAGTCAGGTCATAAATTCTGTCACATGTTTAATGTAAAATAATTGTAACAAGTTTATTCATTATGTAACCATTCATATACCAAAATGAACTTAACAAAACATAGATTCTTATGACATTAAAGTTTATTCAAAATGACCTCCGTGATTTTGAATACAAGCCTTCAATCTGCGCGGCCAGTTGTCTATCGCAGCACGAACGAGGTCCATGTCAATATCGGCGGCTGCCTTAATCAAGGATGTCTTGAGTGACTCCAAATTGGGATGAGGCTTTGAGCACGCCTTTTCCTCCAAGTGTTGCCATATCTTGTAATCTAACGGATTCAAATCTGGACTGGAGGAGGGCCAGTCTTCGTGCCGGATGAAGTCGATTTCACGCGCCGCCAGCCAGTCTTGTGTGCTCTTCGCTCTATGAGCTGGCGCCGAATCTTGTTGGAATACCCAGTGCCTGTTATTGAACATGGTATGAGAAACAGGTACCACAAGGTTCGTCAGGACTGTATTTTGATACACAACAGCATTCGTTTTTACACCTTTCTCACAAAAATGTACCTCTGTTAAGCACCAATAAGAAACTCCCAACCATACCATGAGCGAGGATGGAAAATGACCTCGTTGGACACGCGGAATACGGTTGCTCGCTTCTTCACTACTGTGTGCGTACACCTTATCATTTTGTTTGTTGTAGCTCTCTTCTACGGTAAACATTTTTTCATCCGAAAAAAGAATTTCCCGATATTTTTTTCCTGCGTACCGCTTCAACAAAGCGCGGCATCTCTTCAGTCTCAGGTCCATTAGACGAGCATTCAAACGATGTCCTGTTTTTCTTCGATATGCCCGAAGCCCTAAGTCTTCATTTAACACCCTTTTCACCGTGGTTCTGCTTAACCCCATCTGAAGTGCCAACAGTTTCTGCTTACGTTTGGGATTTCTTTGAATTCGTGCCTTCACAGCTTTTAACACTGCTGGAGTCCTAACAGACCGAGGGCGACCACTTCTTGACCTGTCATCTACACTAGAGTCTTCATTGTATCGTTTGATGGTACGATAAATGAATCTTTTGGTTATATTAAAATTTTTCAGTATGTTAAAAATTTGAATTGGCGCGTAACTACAACGATGCAACGCAATAACTGCAACACGGTCTTCTTTAAGCGTCCACTCCATATTTAAAAATGAGTAAAATTCTAAAAGTATACATTTTTATTTCCTGAACAATTCGAAATTCGAATTCAATAAACTTTTTTGTGGCCAGCATTCTAAAAGAAAAGTTTTTACTGTGTGACAATACTTATGACCTGACTAGGTATATATATATATATATATATATATATATATATATATATATATATATATATATATATATATATATATATATATATATATATATATATATATATATATATATATATATGTTAATCCACTAATCGAATTAAAAAAAATGAACATAAATGTATCTGCAAGTACGAGCGAGAGAGAGATAGAAAACTATTCAAATTATTTAATTGAATTCGTTAGACTCAGGCTGCGGCTGTTGGGGAGTCTTCAAAGTCGGAGAATGCTATTCGCAGCGACAGGATTGAGAAGCAGTTGGTGCAAAGAATGGAGACAGCGCTGCAACTGACGAGCGAAGGCGCCACCCCCGCCCCTCAGGACCACGCGCGTGCGGTCAGCCTGTTCGCTACCGGTAAGCATGTATACTTAGCATAGACAAGAAATCCATTTTTGATCAACATGTGTATGAACTAAATAAATATATAATAAAAAGAGTATGGTTACCACATCACTTTCCCTGGGGAATAGGGAATGGCACAACCCAAATTTAGCTGTTTTGACATTTGTTCGTAAGAGTACGCTGAAGTTTTAACCTGTGATTGTATTTTATGGTAGACCCCGGGCCCTTATCTTTAGGAACCGTGCAAGGCCGATCAAAAGAGTCGAATCAGTTATATTTATTATTATTGATATCTTCGTAGAATACATAAAAAATAAATTAATAAAGATTAGCTTTATATAACTCCCATTAAAGTTTGAAAGTTCCAAAGGTCCATCGTAAAAGCTTAGCTAAATGTGTTAATTTCTTCCTTGAGCTTTTCAGCCTGGCTGTTTAGTATTTCTCTAACTTAGAAGTTGAAATTATATACAGATATTTTTTTGTCATGTGATATGAACTTTAGTCACTTCTCTCCGTCTAAGGGTGATGTAAGATTACTGACCCCTGCAGTCGGGGGCGGCCTGTCACGAAAGAGTGACAAAACTATCCTAGCTAAGTAGAAGGGCTTCCAACCCGTCTGGATATCTACCTCCCCTGGTCTTTAAATATGCTGTCATAATAACCTTGTGTTGTATTCCGGTATAAGTGATCAGGTTCCAGTTACTCTAAGCTGCTAACATCCATAGGCGTGTTGCTTGTCTACTATCCTACAGCAATTAAAAACACTCACAGTCGGACGCACAGGATTAAATTACAATTAGGTATTTGAACAAATTTTTTTTTTGTGATAAATGAAAAGATCATATATAAGTTTTATAGCAAAACTATTTTTATTTTATTTTTTTTCGCAATAATTCCAAAGTTATTTCAAAATAAAAATTAATTTTTGAATTTAGTCCCAGAAATACCGAAGACACGCCGACAACTCCCGAACAAACCCGAGCGCGTGTGACGTCACAATGTTTTCACTCATCGCAGTTGATAGAAAAATAATAAATACAGCGTTTTGATCTATTTAATTTTGTTGTCATTGTTAAATATTTAAATTTATATTAAAAATGTCGAACCTAAAAAGTTATCGTTCTTGTTTGGTACCATTATGTACGAATACTACAAAATCAACTCCTGACAAAATCTTTTTAAATGTTCCCCAAGATGACAATTAATGTCGAAATAAATGGTTTCAAGCAGTGCACTGTGATAATCCCAAAACAAAATAATATAATAAATACTTTAATATTTTCATTTATTACATTATTTTATAACAGACACCTTGGCACCTCGAACTTCAGCAGAATTAAACCGAACGTCATTTTTTTATTAATTGGTAATAAATATATCAACATCAGGAATATTATCAGACTTTGCTTAATAAATCCTTTATCACACATAGCTAATCGGAACTAACAACTCGTATTTTAGCAATAAATTTCCAATAAGGTCGCATTTAATGCTGTACTGTTATTGACGTTATTGAATAGCTATTAGTGGTGTGAACCGGTTTTTTAAAAACCTAAAATAAACCGGTTTTTATAGAAACCGATAAATATCGGTTTTTTATTTAGGAAACCGATTACGATCCCAAAATAAATTTTCGAGCATTTATGTGTTCGAACATGGGCGTCACTAGTGTTGTCTAGTGTCTTTGGTAGGAGGAATCTCCGAATATCTCGCTTTGATACTTGACTAACTTCACGTTACCAAAACATTTCAGTTTTGCTTGCTTTTTGTTTATTGTGTGGATTTTTCTCGTCATATTTTTTGATAATGGCAGCAACACGGTAATCATGTGTAACTTGCTGGGAATACGGCACATGCCGTGTTTCGCCCATACTCTTAATTTAACTTTAGACGATTCTTTGAAGCTTCCTTTGGTGGAGGGCATAATTAACAAATGTAAAGTTATTGTGAAATTTTTCAAAAAATCTACAGCGGGATGGTAAGCTCTTAAAATAGCTCAGAAAGAAAGAAATCCCGATTCTACACCATTGAGATTAATACAAGAGATATCTACACGGTGGAATAGTACGTTCTACATGATGGAAAGATTACTACAGTTATCTGATATTCTTGCATTGGTATGCAGGAAATTAGCTCAGCCTGCACCTGACTACTTATCTGCCCCCGAAGAAGAAGCCGGTTTAGAAATTATTAAAATTTTGGAAATATTTTAGGAAACTACAAAACTTACTAACGCTGCTCAGTATCCGACTAGTTCATTAGTCATTCCTATAATATGTGGATTATTTGAAAAGCTGAATGTTACTGAAATTTCCCTGGCAACAGATATAGGCAAGATGTTTCACTCATCAGTGAGGTAAAATATGACTAGTAGACTTCTCTCATATGAGACAAGAACTGTGTCCCAAATATCTACATTCTTACATCCCTCATTAAGAACTGCATTTCGTCACACGGAAAACATGCAGTCTGCAAAAGAGCTAGTAAGAAAAGAATTAGCCCATAACATTAAAGATTCTGACAGGTTTCTAACGTCTACTTCAGAACAAGCAAGTAACACGTCAAGTGACGGAACAATTGAGGAGAAAAAATCGGAATTGCTAGATTTTTTAAAACAAAGAAGCCCCTTTACGAATCCAACTGCTTCTGCAGTTAATATATTACGTATGTATATTGAGACAAATCCACAAGAGGAAGAAGCAGATATCACAAAAGCATAACTGCTTTCCTTCGTTGCGAAGTGCGGGTGCTTTTGGTTCACCAACAAACATTTAGCACCATTAAATATAATAACGCTAAAGTATTTGGCTATATCAGCGACATCGGTACCTTCAGAGAGAATGTTTTCCAAAACTGGATATGTAATATCATCTAGAAAGAGCAGGATACAAGCAGATGCTGTTGACTAAATTTGTTTTGTAAATCAGAATTATGATTTATTAGCAAAAGATGCAAAATAAAAATAGATTTTTATGGTTACATATTGTGTCCGTTTGATGATTATTTCTTATGTACAATTAATGCGATTATTTTAAGAAAAATAAACAACATCCTTATGATTATTAATATTATTTTAGTGTATTTTTTGTTTAAAAAAAAAACTTAAAAACCGGTTTAGTTTTCAAAGTATATACCGGTGTTGAAAATCGTAATCGGTTCACATCACTAACAGCTATTACATTATGACGTCACAATTATGTTGACCAATCATGGCGCGTTTATAGTCACGTGATTTTTATTTAAATTTCATCAATTTTTAATTGTTTATAATTAATTGAAAAAAACTTTTTTTAAAGTTTTTGCATTAAATATCAATATTATTAATAATAAAGTTTTAACATACATTAAAAAAAATCAATATTTTTTTTTTCAAATACCCAATTGGGATATCTCTAAAATGATAATAACAATTATTATATATACATACTTTGTCTTTAGCAATTCACGCCCACTGCTGAATTTAGCCTCCATTTACCGAGACCTAATCCCGACGACTATTGTCCTTATTTTCCTTAACAATATAACCTTATTTATTATAATCAGAAAACTTGTAAAACGATATGTTCCGTCAAGTAATAAGGTGTTTTTCGTCGTCCATAGTTCTGCGCGCTTGCATGGGGTTGATAGTGCGCTCCGTGAACGGCAACACAATCTGCCACTACACGGTGGTGCCCACGGCGTGTGCGGTGGCGGGGCGCGGGCCCGACGAGATGCCCCGCGCCGCGGCGGGCATGCTCGCAAGCCTTGCGCTCGCGCATCACAATCACGAGGCGTTCGACAAGGCGCTGCAAGTGCTCGACGAGTTGGCCACTGGTGAGACGCCATTTAAAAATTTTCTGTATATACCATATACACGAGTATATACTCATCTTCTATATATGAGATTTTCACCTATATATTGACTCATCATGATATCTGTGGAACTATAAGGCGTAGATACTTGAAATTTGGTAAGAATATTCCTTTCACCGAGTAGAGGTCAATTTACGAAATTCCACATACAAGGGGTGTTGCGGGGGGGATATAAGAGATTTCCACCATCTCTGGAACCTTAAGGCGTAGAGACTTCAAATTTGGTAGGAATATTCCTTTCGCCGATTAGTTTCACTCATACGAGCTTACTTTTTTGTCAGTGTATTGATAAGAAAATAAATTTATTCGCACTTTTATATTTACTTTTTTGTGTTATTCGACCAGCGAAGCGGGCGGGAACGGCTAGTTGGTATAAGCGAAATACCACTCATCACAAGATCTCTAAAACTATACACCCGATTGACTTGAAACTTAGTTACTTACAACTTTTTGCGATGTTGACACTCGCTTAAAATGGATTTTATGGAAAACCCATCCAAAATGTTTTTTTTTAATTTATTTATGCGGATGAACAACTTTTGCCGGGTCAGCTAGAACATAAATAACAGCACATAATTTCCCACTGGGTTCGTACCTCCTCTTTTTGGGAACGGTACCTTCTCCATTAGTACACCCGCCACGCATATCTAATGCGTATTGGCAAGTTACACATAACGGTGATTTTGGTATATAGGTTTTTGTTGTTTGTGAAAATGCAGGTTATTGTAATAAGATGCCCTTGCCTAAGGTGCCCTTAAGCATACAAATATTATTGATTAACAAATCTTATATTGGGGTACCCGTTATTTTTTATTACAATAAATTCTATAACAAATTTATATGTTATTTAATATCGACATTTATAAATATTAATCAATTGTATTATTACAGAATTACAAATTATTAAAATCTAAATTAAAATAATGCTGTAAATGCACATAATTGAACACTTAACTTGTCAACAATTCATCATACAAAAAAATTGTCAATTTATAATATTTCGAAACAAGAAATGCCTTTAAATGTTTTCTGAATAAGTTTTTTTTTATATTTTTATTACTTTATTATATATCTTTAGAGCCATATAGTGTAAGTTTTTTTAATCAAGTTTGTGTTGCTTTTATGGGTGCATATTTTGCTGCCATCGCATTTATTGCGATTTACTTCTCGGATGGTCTTTATATTCCCCACGTTGTTTTCCTTTACCGTCAGTACATGGTAACAATCTTCATAGCGTAACAGTTAACGCATGTTGGTACGCTTGCGGAGGGTACAGGGTCGATTCCTATCTCGCGTCTGGGTGTTAATATATAGTATTGTCCCAAAATATTTATTTCTATTTATTTTATTTAATACCACTGAGCTACCAGATACCTAAGTAGGTAAATAAAGTAACATACTGGCATATAATAATATTTACTAAATTTTGATAATTACTTATTTAAAATTATTTAAATGTGTATTTAATTTCAAACTGGTGAACGATTAGATTCTTTAGGACATACTTGTAATGGTAAATGTTTGACTGGAAATATGCCTTTTTAATGAGTGAGCTAATTGTCAGGTCGTTCGTGGTGGTCCCGTGTGGCCTGTTTGGATTTCGCCCAGCCGCTCCTGTTCTACGGGCTGCCGATGCTATGCGACCAAGCGGAGAAGGCAGACCGGGCTGAGACGTTCACACGCAAACTCATGAAGGACCCAAGGGTTGAGGTAAGAGATTTATCTGGGGTTAAAAATACCTTTTTAGAAAGGGTTGGTCATGTTGTATGGACATTTGTGGGTCCCAATACTTTCTTTCTAATTTTATCTAAACAGGAAGAAAATGCGTTCATACGTCGATCTTTCGTTGATAAAAAAAAATGTATCGCAAGATTTTACTTCATTCACAATAGGGAAGTTAAGTATTGTGAAAAAACCAGCACATCGAGTTCAATGGAGCGTGCAACCGGGTAACCTGTTGCCCGGTTGCACGCCAGGCTGTTGGCTGGCCAAGGGGGTTATAATAAGTTAGTATTGTATTTCGATGTGGTGCAGCGGCTCTCGAATGTCGGAACGATAACGGGGGCCACGGATTAGATTCTCTTTTCTAATCTGAGTGTTTGGACATGCATGGTGCTTTTTATTTTATTTCGGTAATGAGGGCTCATATGGGAGGCGTCCCTGTAAAATATAATATAGCTAAGTTTATTTCCTCTATTTAGGAAACTACAACTAATGAGAGATCTTTAGTAAGGCACAAAATCCACGAAAGGGCTTTCACGCAAGACACGAATTCCTGTAAAAATGCTAAAATGAAAGCTTAAATGAAAAATTTGTATTATACATAAATTTCCAGTTGTTTGCCCTTCTATTGATTTAGGGAAATACACTACATTTTTTCTAATTCATACTTTAATTGGTATTTGTTGTTTGGTGTAAAAAAGAGAATAATATGTATTACATTTTGGATATATATTAATTGAATCATGCTGTCATGAATTTTAAGTATGCCGCCATAATAACCTTGTGTTCCGGCATTAGTGACCCAGGTTCCTGTACCTGTACCCCTATGAGACATTAGTGTGTTCGCGGTGCCTCTAACGTCGCAGTCGTCAGGCGACGAAAACTGCTTACTATTAAGTGGTATTTAGTGGTATTATTACCTCGTCAATAAATAAAAGTCACACTGCTTTTATGTACTTTTAAAGGTACGACGGTCAGCTTCTGATTTACTTACCGGTTTAATGCACTGTCGAGCTTTGACCAGCGAGGAGCGAACACTGCGCCAACTGATGCGTAGTTGTAAGTCTAAGGAATTAGTGGAACGCCATTGCGGCGTACTAGGCCTGTGCGCATACGTCGCCTCGAGGCCATACAGTCTGGGCCAACAGTTGGGCGATGTGTTGGCGGAGTTGGCCAAACATACCAACGCCCCGGACCCCATACCGGCCACCATCGTCACCGCATTGGCTAACTTCAGGCGAACGCATCAAGACGATTGGCCCAAACACCGCGATCAACTCACTGAGGAAGAGTTGGATTTGTTGGCAGATCTCACTTCGCCACCGTCGTATTGTGCTTAGATAATAGAGGTATAGAGGTACTGTAACATTTTTAGGTGTAAAGTATGAGGGTAGATGTACGGCGAATTATGTGTTTGAAAAGTGTCCATCAAAACATTTCAACAATTTCAATTCGTATGCAACAGCTGCTTGTTCGATATCATACGGTGTAGCTGCTTTAGGGCCATTCTGGCGAGTTTTGAATTATAATTCACAGCGTACAGCTGGACACTTTGAATTCCTCCCCCATATTTCTTCTTACCTCTACCCTCCATAGGATGGAAATGCAAAAGGATCTCTTATAATGACATGGCTTTATTAGCCCCTAACCATTGCATAGGTCTTTTGAGGAATAAATTGAACTGTGATTCAAAACTGTTCCAAGCTAGTCTAATAATGCTCGAAACAAATTTCTGATATTCGCTTGCCTTTCTTAGTAAATAAAGTAATATATGCCAGAGACACAATAAAAAATATTCTTGAATGTAGCTACATTTTACATATATAGAAGAAGTTGCCCATTCATAAAATAGCTAATAGTGTTATTTATGTAGTATATGCATTGATATTATACATTTTTCATACATAATAATAATTAATATAACAACCGACTGCTCGACTCGGGCTTTTCTCCCTGCAAGGAGCAGACAGTATACTCGCCGCACTTGTCCGGAGACGCGTATATAGAAAAGCTCATTCAGTACGTCCCCTCTGTCTGAGACGAACTGAAGCAGCATTTCCAAGCTCTTTTAATGAAAAACGCGCGTAAATGCTGCTCCAATACACTCCCAGAGGGTGACGTACTGCAGTAGGGTTTCCAGTGGTGGTATAACGCGCCTCAACGTACGGTTTATCCTAGTTCTATTCGTCAACGGGAAACTGATACTAAAAGAAGGTTATTGATCACTTAATTTTTCGTTGGGGGATATCGACCACTTAGGGAATACCTGGCCTAAGTAGTGTATGTCATAGTGGAATGCGATCTCGTAACCCATAGAAGTCTCCGAGTGTGATACCGCTATCAGGTACCTTTACCTAATATGCCTTAAATAGTACATTTTTTATTAGTTTCTTTGGCGTATATTGGAACAGAGTAAATATTTTTGTTATTAAACTTCTACTTAGAGTTTTGTATAGATTTAACGTTATAAAGATTCAATGACTTTTGCGTTAATAAAAATTCGGTTCATTGAGTAAGTATAGTTTGTTATTTGTAACATAGCTGTCCTTTCAGAGTCTGAATTTATTCACTTTTGGCCATGTATTATGAATAAAATAAATTGATAATAGAATTTAATTTGTATTTATGGTATTTTCGATTAGATTGACTTTAATAAGGTTTCTAAAAGAAACTACATTTAGATTTTTTAATGTTTACCTGGTAATGTCGATTTTCTTATTCAAAATTAGCTTATTTTCCAATATAACTTGGAAATTATGTTATCACCATCATTTGTGGTTTTTAAATTGCAAATTTGATGAAGACATTACTGTTAAATTGCGCAATACTATAATATATTAATAAAAATTTAAATGCGGGTATTTTGTTGCATGGGATTGTAGGGTGGGAGGGTGTCGGACATTTTGTTCTTATATTTACCGCCCATTTGCATTAATTGTGTGCAACTTAGGGTTCTTTTTTGTAATATTCATATTTGAGGCCTGTTTGTGATTGTCAGGGTCCTCAGGGTACATGCTTTTTTATTCTCTAATAAAATCATCAATAAAATCTTGGAATAGAAAAAACATTCACCATGGTTATATTATATCTGCTCTATGGCTAATTGAAGAAAGTTACCAAAATTGTTACATATGGAATTTATTAAACTACCTTATAATTTTGCCTCTTTTCTTACAAAGGTATATTAAAAGAACAATATTCCGTATATGCTCAACATAGTTTAATTTTTGACAATCACTGGTTTGCTTTCGAAGATTTAAAAAACTTGAATTTCATTATTAGTTGATTTATTTTTGTTTAATGACAATATAATTTGGGCTTATATGGATAAAATTACGCCATTTCTCCGACTTTTATTTCTTATTACAGGTGCATTGCTCATATTTTGTGATTAAATATAATTTTTAATATTTGTTTGTTTCATTTTTATAAGATCTGTTTAAGGGAATAGGTACTTGTAAATACTATGTGTCTGAGTGTATGGCTTTGTGTATATATGATATGAATAAACAATAAAATTTCTTATTAATAAATGGTGTTTTTTTATTAAAATCGCTTGTAGCTTCAAATATGAAAATTCCCAGTTTTCCTCCTTAATGTCATAACATGAACATAATGTAATTTATTATTAGTACTAATGGTTACACAGTGGTAGAAATTTGACTTAATTAATTTGATTAAATCAAAGTTTGAACATTTCATTGTCTAGAGATATTGTTTGAGATAGAAGATTCGTAAAAAATGTAGTTTTCTCCTTGCAAGGGCAAAAAAGTAAATAGTACTGACTCCTGCATAAAATACGACTAAACTACCCCTAGATGGTGTGCAGGGCTTCAAGCCCATCTTATTGGCAACAACCCTTGCTATCTTAATATGCTGCCACAATAACCTTGTGGTTTGTACATCATCGTGGCACAACACAATCCAATTCCCCTACGCGGACGGCAGCGTGTTAGCCATGCCCCAGGCATCACAAACATCTTAGGCTAAGGCAACTACTTAAGTGACCATGCATTAATAAAGTGTGTAAAAAAAGTTTGTTTTACCTATTAATATCACTGATTTGGAGTTGTAAAACACAGTAACACCACTTTACACAATTTATTTATATGAAATTAGTATACACACACACACAATAATTAACAATTTAGACAAATATGGAGCTCTTGAGATTTTGTAACTAGTTATTATAAATTATTCCCATAGGTTATCTTCGGTCGTCAACATCTGAAAATAATCAAATGTATTATCATAAGTTACAGAAAATTAGGTTCTTATTACTAGTACAGTCAATATTAATCATAATAAGTGCTAAAAAAATTGTACTATTCTACGAGAGAATTTATGTATCAAAATTACAATATTTATGTTGAAATGTTATCTCAAGTATGTCCTGAGATTGAGTTGTCTCAATCTTGAAGAGTTGTCTATGTTAGCGGGTGTTAAAGTGCCAACTGTAGGAAAACACCTTAAAGGTTTAGAAATTATCCAATAAGAAGGAACCTATATCCCTTATCAGATTGGTAATGTACGTGGCGCGCATCGGTTCACACCGCTCACCATCATATTTAGTCGGGAAAATACCGTTAGGTACGGACGCCACTCTCTACTGGCTGGGGGAGCTCATCCGAAATCCTCGCCACAGCAGTCGCTAATCGAGTGATTCGAGTGCAAAGACGAAAGGCTGCGCGCCTGCAATATGACCGACAACCGCAAACCCTATTAGTTTTATTATAGATCGTATTGTGTTATTGTGACGTACATTCTGTGTATCTATTCTTTTGATATTTTTAATGCTTGACAATACTACTTAAGTGCATCTTTTAGTAATTCCTTTGTTTAATTTATGTATTCTTTAGTTTTAATGTTTTATAATGTTGGATAGACTCATAAAGCGCCCACATTAACAAGAATACATTTTGAAAACATCTAAGCATAGAAAATTCTAAACTTGGAAAACCATGGTATTAAAGAAAAGAAATATTGCTCTTGTTTCCTTTTTCCATTTGGTGGGATCAACAGGTTGATGTTTTTATCTATACAAATAAATAAAATTGGAGGGTCTGTTTGTAATATTAAAATAACCGCTTCTTGCTAAGTGCATTCGGACGTATACACGGTACATATACCAAAACAACATTTTTTACAATTTTTGTCTGTCTGTCTGTTCCGGCTAATCTCTGAAATGGCTGCACCGATTTTGACGGGACTTTCACTGGCAGATAGCTGATGTATCAAGGAGTAACTTAGGCTATTTGTATTTTAGAAAAAAAAAATAGTTTTTGTTAAAAATGATAAGTTTCGGAAATTTTATGTTCCAATTTAAGTTGACCTCAGATTTATATCATCAATCATATGAAATTGGGTTCAGATTAGGCTGGACATTGTAGGTTGTAATTTAAGTTAAACTCAGATTTATGTCATCAATCGAAATAGGGTTTAGCGTAGGCTGTAGGTTCGAACGTACGTATTCCGGAGGTGCATGGCGTAACAGTTGCATTCGATAATACTGACTGCATATTTCATTTATATTTTAGGGTTTGTAAACCAAAATAAACCATAAGATATATCCAAAAAATTCTGCCCAAAGTCAACAGCTAGTTATGAATAAACCTAATAAAACCAACACTTATTGATTACACTGATGTTTTTGTGCATTAAAGGAAAATGTAAGGAACCAGACATGAAGTAATTCTCAGAATAAAATTTATTTTTAATAGAACAAGAGCTCATACTGGCGAGACCTTCATAATTTTATAAAAGCTGAAAGTTTCTCTGTGCATGTTCCCAAAACAGGCAAGAGCGGTCAGTAACTATGGAGTTAGGATAATGGCTACTTTGGCAGGTAACAGGGAGTAAAGTTTATAAAATAATACTTGAACTTTGTTAAAGTAAAAACTACATTTTTTATATATTATTTGGAATAACATTAAAAATAATAGGTGTAGATGTAGCTTGACAGACTTGACATGCTTTCTAATATCTCCAAGAGGAAATACGTTTATAACTTTTTGCCAACATAAAAATGAATTAAAAATATTTCTCATATATGAATTACTCACAGATTGAATAACATATCGTCGGCTTATTGCAAGAACTCATTAGCTGCAAAAAATCACTACATATGTTTTTATCTATAATAGGCTCATTTTTACATATTCTACAAAATGCAAATACACATTAATTTCTAGCTGGCCAATTTAGCCATTACGTCTTTGGCTAATCAACATAACCACTAACTAATTCCAACTAAAATGCTGTTTTCCCAAAATAATGAAATGTCACTTAAAGACTTCTTGCAATAAGCCGACGATATATTAGACATTTATATGCATAATGTAATATTAATAGAATTACCAGGGATTGAGCAATATAATTTTATACTTATAATGTAACTGAAATTTGAGATTGTAATAATACCATTTAATTAGCTTGACACTGTAAGTAGTAGTAAGCAAGAGTAACTGTCATTTTACGAGACAGACCTAAGAAATAGAATATGTCTACTACTAGAGTTCAAGAGAGTCAGTTTACTGACATCTGGGGACTTGTCTTTGTAACAACAGAGCCAATAGAGAAGTATAATGGAGAGAATATTATATAATACTTACTTTTACCATCACAGGCCACAATTTTCACTTTATCAACTATTGCCACTTCTTGAACTTCTCTAAATTCCACATCGTTCAACATAAATGTCCACACATTGTCACAAAACCTGTGAAAACATTAATATTATGTAAACATTTGCTTCGCATCATATATCAATTGCCTAATTAAGAAACATGTATAAGAAGTAAGTAATATGCATGCAATATCTGAGTGGTCTAAAGACTGAAGATAATATTGCAAAGATTTTTTCCAAATTCGAACTGCCCAGAAAACCAACCAGGTTCAGTGGCTCTAACTGCTTCAATATCTATCCCTGACAAATTCAAAACAATTTGTAGTAATAATTTTCTAAAATAATCCTTTTCATAAAAGATTAATTAGATTTAGTATAAATTGGTATCCAATATCCAAAGGTGTCCCAACAGAAAAGCTGTCTTTTAGCATGGTGTTCTAAAAGCAAACAAGCTATACATATAATAGTGGGTGCCCTTGCACTTCAGCAATCATGGAAGATATTCTAAAGCATTAATCTTAATTGCAATATGGAATGCCTACCAATAAAGAGCTTCAAAACAACGCATTGAAGCAAAAAGTACTAATACTACTGATGTATATGAATCCTTAGACAGATTATAAGCATTTTATTTATTTTTATAGTTCAACAAACCTGTAGGTATTTAATTTTCCAGCTTTGAAGGTTAATCTTGATTTCACCCGATTCGACAATGCTTGATTGATGGACTTATCGAACTGCAGCAAAACTTTCACCGCCAGAGTTGGTGTTATTTGCCCATACTGAAACAATATTGACGTTGAGCATTACAAAGAAGATAATCGTCCATTACAGAGTCCCATAAAAACAATACTAACTTGGATCAGCTCGTCGAGGCTCTCCTGTAATGTATTTCCAATTGTAGTGTTTCTGTACAGTTGATAAGACATTCTTACTTTTTGTTATATTAAATGATAATAAATATCAAAAAAAAACTATAGATAAGTTATTCACATCACCCGATTTCAGTTTCAGGAAATTTCTACCAATTTTCTGCTAAGTAAGTAGAAGCTAAGTATGTATACAATACATACCTAAACCTACTTAACAGTGTTGCCGTTTTGTAAATGGAAAAAATGTGCTAGATCAAATTTTAATAAAAATGCCAAGTCTTGTTTAAATGAATTAAAAACGAAAATAATTGCAAGTAGGTGGTATTGGTAATTAAAAACGCAGTGCAATTTTTAAGTATATTTAATCATGAAGATAAATCAAATAATATTTGTAGATCATCAATATCATCATCGTCGTGAGCTTGTGCTTGTGATGTTGAAAGGTCAATTTCAAAATTAATAGTCATTGGCATCACAATCGACTCTTTAACCCCCTTTAATCTTTTGCAGAGAGTAAATATCTTACAGGGGTGTCAATCAAATAAAAAATTTACTTAAAATTCGAAAGATACAAAAATTTCAGAAAATGCTAAAATATGTAATATGCTCATTTTTCATGCCAATAGGTTTAAAAATATTCCAAATTTAGCATTAAAAACGCCAAATCGGCAACACTGCCTAATAAAATTATTTCAAAAGATGACATTGACAATTGACAAAGTCAATACAAACCAGAGTTCAAATAGTCAAGTGTCAAAAGGACTAAAGATTTTGATTGTAGGAGGTTATGGCCTAGCCTTAAAGTACTACAAAAAGGTTTTCTTCTGTTATTTGTAGTTTTATAACAACCAGTAAATTTTACCAATAAAAAGATATTTATTTGAGCATGTTTGTGCAATAAAATACATGTTATACATGTCCAATATAACAATGGCCTGAGGATGCTGTTGGGGCTACCGTCGAGGCATAGTGCGTCCAGCATGTTTGCTGAAGCTCGGATAGACGGTTTCGCTGCAATTATCCGCAAAAGATGCGCTTCTCTACTGGCACGGATTCGAGATAGCACCAACACAATCCTCAGAGTATTCTCTGATAGATGGGACTCTCCACTGCGTAAATGGGTTCATTGTCACATTCTTCAAAAATAAAAAAATTTGACTTCCTAACTAAACTTACTAAATTGAACCCTTTTAAATTTAAATTCAAATTAGATTTATATTCAAGGATTTTAGAGTTTATTAATTTATTTGGTTTATTTTGTAGTTTATTAATATTAGTCTTGTTTTATTTTTGTTTTTAATCGCATTCCTAATTTGGTAACTTTTATTGATTTTGACTGAATTTTTAATATGATTGTATAATGTATGGGACTTGATTCTGAAATAATTTATTATTATTATTATTATACCTTAAAGAAAAAATACTTGTTAATTTTCTATCCCTGAGTGTGTGAGTGTGTGTGCGAGAGTGCTCGATTGTGTGAAGCGTTGCTGTAGTTGAAACATCAACGTTGAGCATTATGTCGCATAATGCGCTCTAGTGCTGTAATTGGAAAACAAGGAGTATCAATTCTCTGGCTGCAGACTTTACTGTTTTCAAGATATTTGTCATGGAGCCTTTACGTGCTCTCCAGGCACGGCAGCACTCCTGACCCGATCTGTAGATGAAATGGAGATACGAAGCAAGAGAAAGCTTCTCTTAATCCATGGCCTGCCCGAGGATAAGAAGGAGGATACCAACTGTCTCCTAATAAAAACATTTGTCAATAAATTTAAGCTCTATTGGTTGCCAATCTCGCTTCGCCGGAATGCTCACATTCTTCATTCATATTGTATAAAATACTGTTTTTTCCTTCTTTCCTTCTTTACCATAAAATCCTTATGGTTTTAAATTTCTTGAAAACTTGCTCTTAAAGACCCCTGTACACTCTTCGACATTATTTTCCAATTCTTTTGCAGTACAGGCTGTCCAAATTTGAAACTCGCTCTCTCTGGATAATAGAAAAGCAAAATCACTTGCCATTTTTAAAAATTTAGTTAAGTTAATGGCCTTTACTTTAAGTCATATACTGCATTGTCGCGTGTATGCTTTATTGTATTGCATTTACATTTTAGACTAATTTAATTCTTTTTTTGTATAATATTTACTGATCTTGATTTTTATATCTGTTGTGCACCGTTTTGTACAATTACTTTAAATATTTCTGATAGGTTGTCTGGAAGAAATCCCTATTTAGTGTTAAGACCATCGAGTGTAGTATCTCGATGGTTAAGACCGCCGTTTGTTCACTATGTTGTACTATTACTTTTTTTCTAGAATACATATACTATTTTCTTTTCTGTAAAATTGTGTGGTGGACAATAAAGAATTATCTATCAATCTAATTATATATTTTTTCATGCAAAAAGCCCTTAGTCTCTGGGAAACATATTTGGAGAGTACGTAAATAAGCAATTCAAAGCGTGATTAATTCAATTATATATAACCATTCTAATTATCGACGTGACAACAACACATTTTTATGTGTGTTCATGTGAGTCTGTTTTTTGTGATTCTGTGCTTAATTGATCCACTAATGCATTTAATATTGACTATTTGCTTTTCTCAAGGTTTTCCGTTCATCGACTGTGAACAAAGTTCTCTGCGCATCCTAAAATTATTATATATTATGTATTTGTGTTATTTAAATTAATATTGTCATTTTAATAAAACTCTACCAAGTATTTCTTTTTTATGTTGGGTTTAAGTTTGTTTTGTGTTTGTATATTGAATACGCATCTCTGAGTAAATCGCAACAAAATCTACCCTTTTGTGAAGCGAATGATGACTGGTACCAAGAAATGGATCAGTTAAGACTACGGCGAAAACGATTAAGGTCAAAGCTCACCGAAGCGACTCAAACCGTGGTGAAAACATAATTGACTAACAGGAAGGTTTTGCTGTGTGTTTAGTGGGATTGGCGAGGAATCATTTACTTACTTTAAGCCACTCCCCTACAGCAAAACTCTTGATTCGGACTTGTATTGTCAACAAATTGACCGTCTGAGCATCAGCCAGAAGCGGTTACCTTTAGCCAATATGAGAGGAATTGTATTCCAACAGGACAATGCAAGACCACATACATAGATAGTGTCCCGCCGGAAGCTCTGGAGCTTGGTTGAGAGGTTCTTATGCATCCACCTTATAGTCCGGACCTGGCCCCAAATGATTACCACCTGGTCCATGGTAAACAATTTGTTGGTGAAAAATTCACATTTTTTGCTAATAGGAAAGGGCTATGAAGAAAGAGGCATAATGAAATTACAGTCAAAATGGCAACAAGTTATTAAACAAAACAGCGCATATTTGACCTAAAGCATTATAACTATGCTAAATAAATATTTCAATTACATGCAAAAATAATGGATTTCTTTTTACTACACCTATTATACTTGTAGCATATAAGTACAGCACATGACATCATGGGGAATGCGGGTCGGATGGAGGTCGCGACTATGCGATTATAATTTAAATTATCTTACGAGATAAACTAATACAAGTATAAGTACCGAAAAGGATCGCGTTAGGAACTTGTGCATTCGCAGTAGCCTTCATGTCCGTGACATTGCGGTGAAATTGCAGGAGCGTCACTTTCGCTGGTATGGTCATATTTTATGGCAATCGCCTATTAACGTGGGAAACAAATGTCTAGTCATGTCATCTCTGCCTTAGTAGGAGGATTAGACCCAAAAAATGCTGGCTTGAAGTTGAAAATGGTGAGATGTGTACCAGTGGAATGACACTACTAGGAATGCCGACCGTGCGAAGTAAAGAAAATTAAGAAGTTGGACTCCGGGCACCGAAGCGAGTATGGTTTGTAACCAGGATTTAATGCTAAGCTGATGGTGATATAGACTATCATTGACCGTTTAGAGAGTTAAGAAATCACACAGAATTTGGACATCAAGTTTTTTGATGGGTAAATGCCATTACTTAAGAGTTTAAAGGAGCGTTAATACCAAGGTGTTAATGAGGTTACAAAATACATGTTTTACTCCCATGAGTTGAATCGAAAAGATGTTCATCACGTAACTGATTTTACTCCCCATAAGCCTATGGGGAGTAAATCAGTTACTCTATTAGCCAATAGAGTTAGTAGTAGGTAGTTAACTAACTATATTAGAACAAAGTTTCAACAATCGTCCATTCTTCCAAATCAAGTTACTAATCAACACATCGTCGTTGTCAAACCAATATGGTAGCAGATATTGAACGTGCACTTTTTTATATTTCAAAATATGACTAGTTTTACACCCAAACTTCGATGTATAAAAACCGCTATGTGATCCTAATCATTACATTACTTTAATATAAATCATTTCAAAAGAAATTGTTTCCTATTTAAAAGTTCATAAAGTGTCGAGAAGACGTACGCTATTATGCTTAAAAGTGGGGTAATTGTCAAGTAATTAATTTCATGACACGTTAATGATGTACTTTTATCCTTAAGACAAGTGTTTATGGTGACTATGGAATAATGAGTAAAAAGTTGTTAAAGGAAGTAAAAATTTTCTGATTGGTGCAAGTATTTACTGATCATATTTGCTTCGTTAAGAAACTGCAAACATTCGGACTCTCGGAGGCCATGCGAGAATGAGCGGCGTATTGAATAAGGTTGTCTTTAAATATATATATATATATATATATATATATATATATATATATATATATATATATATATATATATATATATATATATATATATATATATATATATATATATATATATATATATATATATATATATATATATATACATATATGTTATTACTCATAGTGTATAATTGATAAGCTTTGTCTTCAGAATGGTATAAATTTATTTTATTCTATTCATCTATACCTATATCTATACAAATACATAAACTAACCATTACGTAGTAGGCATAGGCTAAAGCTTATTCTAAAAGGTTTTTTGCATGGAATGATTTGTGAATGTGAGTCAGTGAGCTTGACGGTCAAGGTCTCCGGCCTCAGTGTAAGCTCGTTGTAATTGCTAAGCCTTCACATTCATCCACGACTATCCAACGAAAAGACGTTCAACACAGTGTATATAAAAAGTTTGCATGGAATAAACAAAATAAATTCGACATTATGGCATATAATCTGTGGTCTAATGTGATTGTTTTTTGTTTATTTAATATAATTCTCGGAGCTACGGACGTTACGGTACGCTGTTTTTTATTACATTTTTTGTGATAATGCGATTTGAAATAAAATAATTGATACAACCACTAAATAATCTCAATAGAATACAAAAACAAAAAAAAAATACTGTTATCCTATACCTAATTTGAGTTATCTTCTAGTTAAAAAATATTATTTTTTCAATAAATTTCGAGATGGTGTTAAAAATTCTTTTATCATAATCTTACTACATTTGTAATAGGATTATGACAGACATAGGTACATATGTAGTTATGTTATTTTCTATAGTTAAAAATAATACTTATACGATAATATAAATTAACATTAAAGACCACAGTACTTAATTTCATTAGTTGTTTTCAATCGAGTGTTAATCATTAATTTTCCACTTTTCTTACGATTTTAATAACTATATTCGGTTGATAAAATTACTCCGTTAATAAATCCGTTATATATTAATATTTCAAGGCTTAAAATTATTATTTTTCACATATATTAAATTCAAAGAATATAATTGAAACATTTATTTGAATATACAATGAGTATTTTTGTAATGTTACTTATACTATTTTCCCACGGTCGACCTATGGACCTACATATTTCGGAAGAATTACTTCTCTATTAAAAAATTTAATTTAAACCCTATTTTATTTGGAAAATATATTTTTATTGAAATATAATCTGAATTTTATCTTAGAATTGCCATCCTAGGCAGTATTTTTTCAACAATTGCTGACACCATATTAATTCATTCTCATTTAAACGAGTATACATGAACGTATAAAATATATTAGTCTTTATGATAACAACAGAAGAATCCCGATTATATTCCTATATTTTGAATATATGTCTCTAGAAAAAAAGCCACATATTATAAAGGATATTCGTTATTGCCGTAGGCAAGTAAAGTTATGGTGGGGCTTCAGGGACCATATTAAACTGCAACTTAAATTAAATTAAACTGAGCTCCTTTTATGAAAAGGTCCTATCTATATTTATTATATGTTACACAATTTAACTTTCTACTATTTATGCCCTTTCCAATTGTGTTCAGTTAATTGCAAATTTCCTAACAACAATGTTATCTTCCGTAATATTTACGTTGTTAATGTTTTACACGCAACTTATACGTTCTCTCTGTTAACATGGAAATAATTACAATAACATATTCTTGAAGGAGTTTATAGCGGTAAATTAATTTATTTGCGTATAAAAATGTATTTTTATGATATTAAATAAATTATTATTTATATTTCAATAAGCTTGCGTGTCCGGTTTATTGTCTGAGAGGTCAGGAGTCGGAATCTTGTCGGTAGGGACCCACGTGTTCCTAACAATGGCGTGTTGCAAGGGTATTTATTATACTTGATTGCCAGTAATGTTTTACATTTCAGAGAAAATGACATTAATCTTTCAAAATACAAGTATTCACTTTTATACTCTTAGTTTCCAGCTATTTGCGATCAATAAGTTACATTGTTATTGTCACTTTATTATTTTTATTTAGACTAGGCCACTATAATGATAATTTGACATTTGGTAATTATAATTTTTAACAGGTATTTTGTTAATTTACGATTTTAGTGACGATAAGGTGAGAATTTTGATTATTTTCACTTAAATGACTTATAAAACGACACGTACATGCAATCTGGTAAACAAACAGATTTCTCGTATACAAAATATAAATGCAGTTTAGAAAATGGAGGCATTACTACTATAGGAGAAGCGGGAAGCGTTTCGCAAGTTGCGTTACTGCATAATGTCCATGTTTGTAGATTATATTGCGTTTGCGAGTATCCACAACACACCGTCACTCAAATGAGATTTGTTCGAATTCGAAATCATAATAAGGTCAAAAGATTTACTTCAATTTCAGGTTTTAATATACCTAACTTACATTACTGAATTTTTGTTGATTCTAAAGGTACTAAGTAAGTAACTACTCTAAAATATTTTTTTTACATTTCTCTAGATATTATGTAAATATTGTAAAATTTATATTAATTAAATAATTGCAATCAAATTTTACGCTAGTCAGATTTACGCTTACAAATCAAATGAAAGCGCTAACCGCGAAGCGCATATGAAGAATTTTATTAATTCAAATAATTTATAGCGTGCACGTAAAAGTGGAAAATGTTTTTATACTAGTACTTTATTGAAAATTAAATAAATAGGAGTTTACTTTCTGGATTACAAGGGCCATATGAATTAACTGATACTAAAGTGAAGCCTGGATTCTCCTTTTATGAACAGTTTTTTTTGGTCTCGGGGAAAAACCACATTATTTATAAATAGTTTATTATTAATAGTTTTTTAATAACTACAATAGTTAGAATATTAGCTAGAATAAAAATAGTTTAATATTAACAGTTTAATATTAACAGTTTATTATTAACATAATTATTATTTATGAACAGTTAATCCAACTAGTATAATAAGTATATATAATGAGAAATATCGTTTATAAATAAAAAATCAAGGCAGTCATATTTTTAAGATATTTTGTTATAAAACACAAGATCATAAAAATATGTAAACTCAAAGGATAAACATTAACTGAATAGATCGATTTTCCCGCAGGCGTTCAATCGTGAATTGTTGTAGTACACTGTTGCGGCACTGCTCACGAATTATCGTATGACAATGGATAAGATACCAGTAATTGGTGACCAGCCTGTCACGGACGTAAAATAATCACGTGGAATACAATGAATTACCATTCTAGATGTGGGAAAATGTCAGTAGCCTCCATTCACCATCACGATATTAACATGAAATGAGGATTAAAAGTCCCTGACCTGACTAATACTTTATACTCTCGACCTTCAAGACAAGTTTTACAGTAAAGTTTAAGCTCATTTTTCAATTCGCAATTCTGTCGCCTATATATGTTTAGAACACGCGAAGTAAGTAAAAAAGAGGAAATGGAACAGGAAACGAAATTCTTCAAGATGCAAATGTTTTTAGGATATATAATATATTAAAAAAAAACATTTGTAGGTCATTATAGTGGAATAATAATTAATTCCGCTATCGTATAAATTCTTGCCAAATTATTGTTACAATCTATTGCATAATATTTAGCAACTTACAGTTATATATTTATTATTAAATATAAATAACGAAAGATATTAAAAAAAATTTAACCGTCCCGTATCTAACAAAATTAAATTAGTTTTTAGATAAGTAATTTAATCGAACAACTTGTCAACTAAGTGGAAAACCGTTGATTATTATCCTTGAATCTTTATTCAGATCAGGTTGTTCCATTCTCCTTAGTAATGTATATTGTATTACATAATACAAAACACGGTAGTGGTTAGAATTACTTAGGGGCAATTTTAGGTACAAATAGTACATTTAAAATGGCAGTTTGATAATTATATCAAAATAACTTTTTAAATGGTACTTTTAATAAAATCAGTTACAGAAATTGTTCATACTTGTACTAGCTATTATTCAAAATTAATAAAATTGTATTTTAGTAGGACTTTTATCGGATATCAGATCTCATAGGAATCACTCAGACTTAGTAAATTAAAGTTCTAAGGAGCAGCGTTGAGGCCTCAAACACTGCACATTTTGGTTTCAACCACTGAAGTTTAAGTAGCTGAAATTGCTACTACAGTAAAATATTGTTTTCCATTGGAAGTCTGCATGCTATGCATGCTAGTTATAACTGTTTAAAATTCAAGGAATCAAAAAATTCGTTTTTTTGTAAGTCTTTATGAGTTAGAAGTAAATCTGGAATGCACGAAACCTTATTCAAATCGTGTTTCCCATTTCCCCAGCTCTTTCCTTTTATTTTGTCTGTTTTATACCTTTCTTTTTTTCCTACTTTTAAGGTCACATAAGTTGTAAATATGGCTTCAACGCTTTTGTCATTAATTTTACATGGGTCTTTTTCTATATTGGCAGATAGCATTTGCGTGCACAAATTAGGGGATCATAATTGCTTACCATTTATACATCTGGGAAATAATATCTAGGGTTGGAGCAACGCTAGCAGAAGTTACGTGTCACGGAGAAATTTATGTTGCACTGGATCAATGAAGTGACATGATTTGGTCACCAATCTAGTTCAACTAATATTATAATATTAGTTGGTTTGGTTCACAATAAATATAGACTTTCAAAATTTCTAATATGATTAAAAAATTATTTTCACAACAAACGTCGAGTCGTGGAAGTAGGATATGACTTCTACACACTGGAATGTAACAAAGTATATTCCACAGTCGCAACAGTGTTCACCGCCAATTCGATCCGGAAACAAATGGGATCGAACTGACCAATTTGAAAATGAAAATGAAAAAAAAATTGAGGCCTTTAAGTAGAGAAGAGGACAATCTAAGGCCTCTTAGATTGTCCTCTTAGATCTCCAAATATGCTTGCCGTTGAGTCCTACTTCACCAAGGGAGATAGCTAGAGAAATAGCCAAAATGGATCCTGGATTTGATCTGATCACCCCCAGATTATTGAAATAGAACCCAAAGAAGTGTATTGTTTTCTTGACCATCCTTTTTAATGCTACTCTGAGAACCTCATAAGTGCCTGCACTCTGGAAAATATCTGAGATTGTCATGATACCCAAGCCTGGTAAGCTGCCTAACCAAGCTACATCTTATCGCCCTATTAGCTTCACGCCTGATCAAAATTGTGGAAAAGGATTGTACTTGCACGACTCTCCCCTTGCCTAGATATGAACCATGTAGTTCCTGACCATCAATTGGGTTTCCGGAGGCACCACTCAACTATAGAGCAGGTACATAGAGTGTATAAGAAATGTCTGGAAAAGAAAGAACATTGCTCGATTGCTTTTCTCGACATACAACAAGCTTTCGACCGAGTCTGGCATAAAAGGTTACTATACAAAATTAAAAAGTATCTTCCATACTCCTACTATTTGTTGATGGACTTATATCTAAATGATAGAAAATTTCAAGTCAGGCTTCGTGACGCAAGATCTTCCATTCTATACTGCAAAACTGGAGTACCACAAGGTTCCGTACTTGGCCCGGTCCTCTACAATATATTTACTTGTGCCCTACCAAATTTACTGGAAACAACTGTTGCAACTTTTGCAGATGACGCGGCCTTCCTCAGTTGTAACCGGTATCCAATTGAAGCGAGCCGATTATTGCAAACCCAGCTCAATATCACTAATGACTTGTTAACTTGCGAATAAAAGCAAGCGCTCCAAAATTCCACCACATGACATTTACCCTAACGCGTGAAACTTGTCCCCCGGTAAATCTAGGCCCCCAACTTATTGCCACAATCGACCTGCGTTAATACCTTGGATATCACTTGGACCGTAGGATGACATAGAAAGACCACATAAAAGTGAAGCGCAACGAAACCAAGTTCAGATTCAAAAACCCCGTTTTTTTTACGGGGTGGGGAAATCCTCATGGACTACCTCCGCTAGGGCAAAGGTGGAGGGGCATGCCGGACTCTTACCGGCTAAAACCACCACCCCGGTGTCTCCTCACACGTGCGCGCGGGGCCGCGGGAATCCAAATTCTTCCGCAGCGCCACACTAGTGCTGGCCCGGTCTCTCCGGGCCTCGTCTCCTGAGATTCAAAAACCTACTCTGGTTCCTCGGTATACAGTCCGCCTTATTTCTTTCCAACAAGCTAAGGGTATATTGCTCAATAATAAAATCGATCTGGACATATGGAATCCAACTGTGGTCGACAGCCAGAAAATCCAACATTAAGATCAAAACAGTATTCTAAGGGCACTTTAATCGGCGCCCTGGTATGTTTGCAACTCGGAAATTCATAAGTACGTGGAAATCCCAACCATTGTCGACAAAGCGAAATGCTACTTAGAGAACTACAAAAACCGTTTGACAATTCATCCAAACCCGTTATCCAGTTTGCTATTGCAGCTAAACCAGTTCAGAAGACTCAAGAGAGCAGATGTGCTGGCTTAATAAGGGGAGAAAGAGCAATGGCTCTGCCTCGCTAAACAACATTCTCATGCAACACACTTGATTATAGTCTAGACGACTGATTGCAGGTTTTGAAAAAGGAAAAATAATATTAATGGCTGTATTTGGTTGCTAAAAGAGCCAAACGCAAAAATAAAACTAAAAACGGAAATTAGAATCAGCGCTTTATTAAGGCTATATCTTACTACTCGTGTATCAATAAATATAAATAATTCGGAATTACTCATAGAATGATTTTAATGATATACATATAAATTCAAATCTTTATCAGTTTTATAGCAGAAGTGGAAATAAGCATGTTTAATTAAGTATGTGATAGTAAAGTGATATTAGGAGTGTATTCGGATATTCGGTACCCTTGCAGGGGCGGAGTAGGAATACTGATCTCTCCGACCGGGGTTTGGCTTGTCGTAAAAGGCGACTAAACAACCATAAGCTGGTAAGATTCCAGCCCCGTCTGTATCGCAACCACCCCTGGTTTTTAAATATGTCGCCATAATAACCTAGTGTTGTATTCCGACATAAGTGACCAAGTTCCAGCATCACTACGCGGATGGCAGCGTGTTAGCGGTGCCCCTGTGGTCTCAAACATCCATAGGTGACGGTAACTGCTACCTACTAAGTGGACCGTCAGCTTGTATGGTATCGTGAAGCAATAAAAAATCAATCAATTTAGAAATTTCGGATTCGATTAAGATTCCGTGTAAACCACACCACTTAGGCAGTTCTTCTCGCCTTATGTGTTATGCAATAATTGTCGGGTGCTGATTATGAAAAAAAAATTATAAAGAAACCTGTAGATCAAGATCGTTTGATGTGAAACCTTGGACAAGCGTAGAGGTTATACTGGTCGCTCCTTATAGATGGAAGTCCGAAGCCCCCAGTGGGACGTTATGTTGTATTATTATTATTAGCCATCAATTTTTTCCACTTTGACCGATCGAAAAAATTCAACATTTTGTACACTTGTCAAGACCTGATGACAACACATACATTTAATAATTTTGTCCCATAGTCCTTATCAGGATCATCAGGATTAACGCTTTCTTTTACTTCTGCCCGAAGATGGTGTTAATTTAATAAAAACATAATAGGAAACTTGTGTACAAGCCATATAGGAAAATTGAATAGTTGCCTTTTTATCCTTCAAAAAGCCGAAATAGAATCAATCTAATCTAACGAGGGTGGAATTAATTTGTTGCATTTGAAGAATGAGATGAGTTTCTTTTCTTATTTTGCAATAAGAATGAGTTTGATTGAAACAGATTTCAATTGAAAATTACCGAATGGGCAAGAAAAGGATATAATGAGGTCTCTCCGTTACTTAATTTAAAATTTCATCATCACCTAATAAATTCACTGCTGGAAATGAGTGTATCAAGGATTTAGCTCACCACTTCGCTGTTATATATAAATAAGAGTGCCGTAAACTATATAAATTCTTTATTGAATACCGATTTTCTAAATAATCCGTATTCTTCAATTGCCGTTTTGAGTTTTAATTTGGTTCTTGAACAGATGTGATAGTTTCGACATGATTTATTGAATAAGCCTTTTCTTTCCAGGAAGACTCGAAAATCCCTCGAGCATGTGTAATAGGCGCTGGCTATGCTGGCCTTGCGACCTCAAGGTACCTTAAAGAATATGGAGTCAATTTCACAACCTTCGAAGCCTCGCGAGATGTGGGCGGTACGTGGAGGTTTGACCCTCACGTTGGAACTGATGAAGATGGTTTACCTCTTTTTACTAGCCAGTATAAAAACCTTAGGTAAATATTTTGTTTATGGTCTTTATGAAAATGTTGTTATTTTTAAATGATAAACAGAGGATTATAGAATCATAAGAGTTTGTAGATCCACACTATTATTCACATATTCAATCTCATCTTAATCACTGATTAGGGTCTAGTGACCTAGAGAGCGTAATCAGAAAATCCCAAATATGAAACGAATAATTGACAAAGAGTTCTGAATTTTAAATTTACGAGTAGAAGAAACTGAAAAGATAGAAGTGAATGGTATCATTTATAAAACTGATTTGAACTTAAGATGGAGGATTATTCAAATTTATTGTTGTAAATTTAATTATAGTTAATTATTGGAATTTTAATTTAATCTATTTTGATTGTCTGTTATTGAGCTAGTGGCTGTAACTTTATGTATAGAACTGTGTCAATCTAGTAAACTTAATAGTAAGTTATTGGTTTCATGAATACAAGAAAATAATGTACTTACTGGAAATCAACCATTACTTATTAGTTGACAAACATTACTACATCGATTTTATACGTTTAAAATTTGCATTGAGTGAAACGGGATATTAGATAATATTATTTCCAAGTGACCGTCTTAGCAGTCTTACGAAATCCCAAACCCGTTTTAATATTTCCATTATTTAAATTAACCTAACCGGTATCAAATGTGAACTTAGCTTGTTTATTATATTATATTTAGATAGCTTAATGTGCAAATAAAAAAAAACATACTTGTACACTTGAGTCATATAGAAGCAAATATAGCAACATCCAATTTAGATGGAATGAGTACAGGTACCTAATATTTTTAATTTACGTATCCTGCAGCAATCTCTAGTCATAATTTTTTACAATTACTTTCAACAATGGATGTTATGATAAATAAAATATAAAAACAATGCTCAGTAAGTATATAATTAATAGTAAGATTAACACTTTATTATCTCTAAACTAGAAATTTAATTTGGATGTTGCCGTTTAGGCACCATTCTCAATTGGATATTGCTACATTTGCTATAACCAGATTTCTGAGTAATAAATCTTGATACTTGTTTATTTATTTATTCAAATAGATCACCAACATGACATACATTACACAATCATAAACTGATAGGGCATATGCGAAAACAGTTTGTAAATGTGATTTATTTAAAATTTTATGTAGGTAGATCTGCGAATGGCTTTGTTCAAACAGACATAAGGCATATTAACTAGAAATAACTTTAATGTAAAACTTCATTAAACTTTGTTTTTTCGGATTATATTATTGCATTTAAAACCAATCCACGTTTCCTGTAGATGAATGTTATGAAAGTCTTTAAAAAACTAATTGCAAATAGTAACCTTCAAATTATCAACAATATACAGTAATAATAAAATTCTTATTGTTTTAAATTGCGCAATATATTTTAATTCAATTAATTAGGGAAACAGTTGTTGAGACTAGTTATTCTTAATTACTTTTTTTCATTAAGAATTATGAAGCTATTGTAAAATCCGTTTGGTCAAGTTCTCACGTGATCAGAGACTTAGTCAGCCACGTGAATATGCTTTAGTGATGTCAACTGATGTCAGATGTTTTGAGATCTAATGTAGATCTCAAGCTGCATATATACACACACACACATATATATGCGTGTGTGAGTTATATATGTGTGAATTATCACAATATATTACTTTATTTTGTATTTGTAATTTCGTTTGAATTTATAGGTGTTATAAAGTGAAGTTTCTTTAGCACCGTTATAATTTGAAAATTCGATGAAACGGAAAAGCGATACCAAAAAGAGACAAAAATATTCATAAATAAGATTTAACCTGTGAGAAAATGAGATAGAATATGTACAAGTATACAGCGTTTCCCATGTTGTAGTTTTTATTTATAGACCGGGTTTTAAACTGTTTATAATATTTTTTTTAAATTATTCATTGTTTGATATTTTTATAGCATTAACACCTTTGTAGGTATTGAAACTACCGTCTGTACAACGGGGAGTGTTCTGAGGAGCTATTTCGAATGATGCCCTTGTCGACTTTCTACCACCGCACTGCCCGCCATCGGCTAGGTGTTCATCCCAATTTCTTGGAGCCTCTTCTTTCTTGTACGAAACGGTTCTCAAGAACATTCATGTTGCGTACTCTCAGGATCTGGTCATTCCAGAGCTTCCGACTGAGGTTTTCGCAGCGAGGTGCGATATGGGATTCTTTAAAAAAGTCGTTATAAAATTTATTCGAGGCCGGCAGGGTGTTTGTAATACCTCTGGTGTTGCAAACGTCCATAGGTGCCGGTGATCACCTGCTAGGGCGGGCCTTATGCCTGTCTGCTGAACTCTAGCTATAAAAAAACTATTTCTTCTGAAAATATTATCATCAGTTTAGATTTTATCTGATATTCCATTTGTAGAACAAACACACCGCGACAGACAATGGAGTTCGCCGGCTTCCCGTTCCCAGAGGGCACGCCCTCTTATCCCACAGGAACTTGCTACTATAAGTACTTGAAGAGTTTTGTGAAGCATTTCGACTTGCTCAAACATATACAGGTAAGTGTTCCTCGCTAAATGATAAGTTGCTTTTTCGTATTAGAAATGTGGATTTTTTAAACTCATTTATTAATACATAAGAAGGTGTGTCGTGACTGTATGTGAAAGGTACGTTGTGTATTTAAAAATTTCAATCGCAACTGAGAAAAAAGGAAAGAAAAGAGACTTGATATTTTGTAAGTAATTTTTTCTCCGTGAAGAGGCGGAATAAGTGTATACTGACTGTCTGCGGCCGGGTCCCCCTGTTGTAAAGGCGACTAAACAACTCTAACTAGGTAGGTGGTAAGCCGGTATGGATAGCAACCACCTCTGATCTATATGTATGCCGCCATAATAACCTTGTGTTAAGTTCTGGCATTAGTGACCCAGGCACCAGTAGGGGTACTGGTGCCTGGGACCCGGAACACATCGTGTTCGCGGTTTAATGTCGTTCTTCCAAGCATCGCATTCATTTGAGTCCTAAATTTGAGACTCTGAAAATTCTGTCACAGGAAAACGTTCTGTGTGTCTTAATGCGTGCGGACTTTTTATCCATGCAGGGGCGGAGAAAGAATACTATCCTCTGCGGCCGGGGTCGGCCTGTCGTAAAAGGCGACAAAACAACCCACCCTAGTTACGTGGTAGGGCCCCAAACCCGTCTGGATGGCGACCACCTTTGTTCTTAAGTATGCCGCCATAATAACCTTGTGTTGTGTTCATTTGTATTTTAAAAACACAGAAACTTCACAATTACCGGAATTATTTAAATTAATAAGTGGTCGACGATAATTTAATTAAGTTCCACGTTACGAGATTATTTCCGCGTTTTTGATAACTCATTGTAACTTAGTGTTATTATGTTCGTATTCACATTACAGCAGTAACTTATTATTTTTTCAATGTACAGGAAATTATAACCTCTTTTATAATATTTGAAGTTTGTTACTAAATCTAGAGCAAATTTTAATTAGATATTTAGGCACAGGTTGTACGACCATGTTTAGGGTAAAAACGTACCCCTCAGGGGCGCTTCCCCCTCAGGGGCGCTCCTCTGTCCGAGGAGTGCACGGGTGTGCGTGCCCGAGGTGCCCGAGCCTCCGTCGCCTCACTCCCCTTCCCGTCCGAGGCGACGGAGTCCTACCTTTCTTCCCGTCTACCTCCCACATCCTTTCCCAAATTCGCTTTCTGTTCGTGGCGCGGTCCCCGGTGGGATGGTTGTGAGTACTGGTTGGGGTCCCGGGTTCTATCCCGGGCCCTGATTTGGTAGTCGAAACCATGCCCATTTCGACTGCGCCTGCACAGAGAGTGTTCCTGGGGCGGGAACGGCATCTCCGCTGTCCGTCGGTCTTGCTGGGCCGGCTACGACGTTAGGCGACTCCCTGGTTTCTGGAGTGTCGTCTGGTAGTCGTACCCACGCTTTACTGGCATGTGGTGGAGATGCAAGTCCCGTCCCGTCCGGAATCCCCCAGCTTTGGGGGCTGGAGCTGGGGGACCTATAACAGTCCTCCCGAAGCTCAAGGTTCCGTGGCGCGCCGATGGGCTGCATGGCCGGGGGGTAAACCCGGTCCCGAGCGCCACACCAAAAAAGAAATCATGAGTTCGGTAAATGCTAAGATACTACCCCAGGGAGGTACCACCCGACAGGGTGGAAAATCCTCCCCTGCGCCTTCGGGTGCAGGCATGGGCCCAACGTATTCTGGGGGGGCCCACATTTCCCGAGATCAATCACCTCTGGTGATGTTGGAGCGGTTGCCTGTGAAAGGCGTAGTGTTGCGAAACGAGGAAGAAGACTCGGACGGCTCGGTCCGCTCGGGGATGTCTTTTAGGACAATTCCGAGCGGCACAAGCTCCCGAGTGAACACTCCCTCTTGCGTTGGTCCTGGATCCGTCCTGGGCAAGCGCAAGAGGGGATCTAGGAGGTCCAGGGACAGCTCCAGGGGGGAAAATGACCCCGGAGCCTCAACTTCTGAGGAGGTCTCTGCTGACTCGGCCGCTGCAAAAGGCGGTCCAAAAAAGCGAGGACGCGGTCGCCCAGCGTCAACTGGGCAGTACGTTGGGATAGGGAGGGCTCGGAAGGAACTCCAAGCGGCCCGACAAGAAGAGAAAGAGCTCGCGAATTTTGAAGAGGAGCTCCGCCACCAACTCCGTAAGGAGGAGGTGGCGCGCCGGGCCCACTCCGAACTCTCCCTAGTTGCACCGGAATCCTCTCGGGCCCAGGGGGGCACAGAGAGAGAAAGAGGTCACCAGCTTGAGGTCACCGCGCAAACGTCGGTCGACCTCCAAAGCGCTGTGGATGGGGCCCTGGCTGCAATTTTAGAGGTAGCCGGGGTCTCGAAGGGTCTCAAAGGCACATGCGTAAAGACCCTCAAACAGTCGGTGAAGAAGGTGCGGGAGGTAATAACTGAACTAACCTCCCGCACAGAATCGGAAGAGGTGGGACGGCTGGCAGCCGCCAATCGCCGGATGCGGGCCGAATTGGCCGATCTCCGGCAGGAGGTGGCTCGCCTCTCGGCACACATAAGTAAGCCCGGCCGCTCCGCCTCAACCACGACAAGGAAGGAGACCACCCAGCCCCCTCCAGCAGCGCATGTTGAGCCTGAAGACTACCAGCTCTTCATGCGCGGCGTCATGGTCCAGGTAGGGACCATGATTGACGCCAAACTGGAGGGGCTGAAGGACCGCCTGTTGCCCGCCCCTCGCTACCGGCCACCACTGGCCCACGAGGTGCGGCGGACAGCGGCGGTCACACGGCCTGAAGTATCGCCCGCGGAATACCCAACGCTTCCCGCTCCGAAAAAGAGCAGGGTTGCGGCACAAGTACCAGGAGCGACGACGGCTGCACCCTCTAAAAAAGCGCAGCCAGCGACCAACGAGCGAGGGATAGCGCCTCTGCCACCTCCTCTGGAGGAAGGATGGGCGGTCGTGGCAAAGAAGAATAAAAAGAAGAAGGCGACGACCGTCCCTCAAGCAACCGCAGCCAGGCAGGCGGCAGCATCGGCCATACCATCAAGGCCCAAGCAGCCGCCGCCGGCTTCTAAAAAGAGGAGGAAGAGGGGTCCCCGCAAGCTCAGGGCCCCAAAAACCGCCGCTGTCACCCTAACCATCCGCCCTGAAGCGGCGGAGAGGGGGGTCACCTACGGGGGCCTCTTGGCGGAGGCCAAAGCCAAGGTGAATATCTCCGCCCTCGATATACAGGGCGGCATCAAAATGAAAACTGCGCGGACGGGGGCACGCATGATGCTGCTCTCTGGCGCCGACCAGGGGGCGAAAGCCGATGCCCTCGCCGCGCGGCTGAAAGACGTCCTCAAGGAGGAGGACGTCAAAATTGCGAGGCCTGAGAAGTGCGTAAAGGTGCGCATCTCGGGCCTCGACGACTGCACGACGGCGCACGACGTGGCGGCTGCCATCGCTCGCGCCACAGGTTGCCCTGCGGAGAAAGTCACGTCCGGGGGGATGCGTCTGGGGCGCGATGGGACGGGCACAACGAACGTGCTCGTGCCGGTGGTGGCCGCCAACGAGCTGAAGAGGATGGGCCACATCCTGGTCGGCTGGGCCTCGGCTCTCATTGAGGTGCTTGATAAGAGGGAGCCGAGGTGCTTCAGGTGTCTGGCGCCGGGTCATCTCGCGGCGAATTGCAAGTGCCCAACGAGCCGCAGCGATGCCTGCTACCGCTGCGGTCAGCCAGGGCACTCGGCTGCCACCTGCAAGGCCACGCCCAATTGCGTGGTCTGCGCGGCGGCCAACAGACCGGCTAACCATAGGGTCGGGGGAGGCCCGCCGCTGTGCACCTGCCGCCGCACCGGCCGTCCGGCAAATTCAGTGACGGACATGAAAGAAAAGGAGAAGAATAGCCGCTTCGTGGCCAAAAGACAGGCCAAGAAGCGGCGGGAAAAGGAAAGGAGAAAGCGCCGTCGTGCCGAAGCCGCCGCGGGGGACATCGCCCCCCCGCAGGTGCAGGCACGGAGGACTGAGGAGATGGATATCTCAACCAAATAATGGATATCCATCTCCTCCAAACGAATCTCAACCACTGCGCCAATGCTCAGAATCTCATGGTTCAGAGTTTGGCGCAGTGGAATATCAACATCGCCGTGGCCGCCGAGCCGTACTACGTCCCCACCCAAGGCGATTGGGTTGGGGACCTGGACGGCACAGTGGCTCTACACGCCAGGACCGCCGCGGGTACCCCGCTCCCCACAGAAGTAGTGAGGGGCAGGGGCTTCGCCGCGGCCAGATTCGGGGAGATAATGGTCGTGGGCGGCTACTTCTCCCCGAACAGGAGTCTTGCCGACTTTGAAGGGTACATGGAAGAGTTGGGCAACGCGGTCCAGCGGTTCCTCCCACGCCCCGTGCTCGTTCTCGGGGACCTCAACGCCAAATCTCAGGCTTGGGGTTCCCCACGGACAGATGCGCGGGGCGAGCTGGTCGAGGACTGGGCTGTGGAGAGGGGTCTGGAAATCCTCAACCAGGGTCGCGAGTACACGTGTGTGAGGCAGTTGGGGGGGTCGATCGTCGACGTGTCGTTCGCGTCGGCCCTCCTGGCCCGCCGTGTGCGAGGCTGGAGGGTGCTCACGGGCGTCGAGACGCTGTCGGATCATCGCTACATCCGGTTCAGCGTCTCCGCCCGTCAGCGAGAGCTTCCAGCCCAGGTGACCCCGTTGGGTGACTGTCCGCGCTGGACACTTGGAAAGATGAATCGGGAGGTTTTCCGCGAGGCCTTGACTGTCGCTACGTGGTCGAGGCCGGGCGACGTACCTTCCGGTGACGTCGACGAGGAGGCAGAGAACCTGCGGTTGCTCATGACTGACGTCTGCGACGCGGCGATGCCGAGGCGGGGGCCACACCGACCCCCACGCCAGGTGTACTGGTGGAGTGCGGAGCTTGAGCGGCTCCGCAGGGCGTGCAACTACGCCCACCGCCAGTACACCAGGCTCCGAAGACGGAGTCGCCGCGACGCGGACAGAGCAGCCGCGGAGGCTCGGCTCTACGGGGAGTATCGGAGCGCCAGAAACGACCTCCACCTCGCTATCCGCGAGGCGAAGGCGGCGGCGTGGGAGGGGCTCTTGGCCAGCTTAGATCAAGATCCTTGGGGGCGACCCTACAAAACGGTGCGGGGCAAGCTCCGTCCGTGGGCGCCCCCGCTGACCGAGAGTCTCTCTCCGCGCCAGGTGGACAGTTTTGTTGGCGCTCTGTTCCCCACGAGGGCTGAGCACCCGCCTCCCGCCATGGTCCCGCCTCATTGGGATGAGAGGGACCCCAGCGCGGACGACGACCCCGTGCCCGACGTGGACCGGGCAGAGCTGGGGGCAGCGATGTTGCGGCTGAAGGCCAAGAACACCGCCCCCGGCCTCGACGGCATACCGGGGCGTGCGTGGGTTCTGTCCCACGACGTCCTGGAGCCCCGACTATTGAGGCTCTTCGACGCGTGTCTGCGATCGGGCCAGTTTCCCCGCAGATGGAAGACGGGGAGGCTGGTCCTGATCGCGAAGGAGGGGCGCCCGGCGGACTCACCGTCCGCCTATCGGCCCATCGTGCTGCTGGACGAGGTGGGGAAGGTCTTCGAAAGGATCCTCGCAGACCGCCTCGTCCGGCACCTAGAGACGGAGGGGCCGAACCTGGCGGACGAACAGTTCGGGTTCCGAAAGGGGCGCTCCACTATTGATGCGATCACGCGTCTGAGGAGCCAGGCGGAGGACGCGGTGGCTCGAGGCAGGGTGCTATTGGCAGTGTCACTTGACATCGCCAATGCCTTCAACACCCTGCCGTGGAGCTGCGTGCGGGAGGCGCTCAAGTACCATCGGGTGCCTCCCTACCTCCGCCGCATAGTCGAGGCATATTTGGATGATCGTGCCGTCGTCTACCCGGTCCAGGGTGGGCAAAGTCGGCGAGACGTCGTGTGCGGTGTTCCGCAGGGGTCGGTCCTGGGCCCCCTGCTGTGGAACATCGCATACGACTGGGTCCTGAGAGGGGCGCTCCTCCCCGGCGTCGGCGTCATCTGCTACGCCGACGACACGCTCGTCACAGCGCGTGGGAGGAACCCCCGCCAGGCGTGCCTTCTGGGCACGGCTGGGGTGGCGCAAACGGTGGCTAGAATCCGGCTACTCGGCCTGGAGGTGGCCTTAAACAAGACGGAGGCCCTTATATTCTACGGGCCCCGCCAGAGGCCGCCACCGGGCCTGAGCATAACGGTAGGAGGCGTCCGCATCGCCGTCGGGCCGTCCATGAATTATCTCGGACTGGTGCTCGACGGCCGATGGGACTTTGCGGCGCACTTCGAGTGCCTGGCGCCGAGGCTAGTACGGGCGGCGGCGGGACTCTCCCGTCTGCTGCCGAATATCGGCGGGCCGGGCGCAGTGTGCCGCAGACTCTTTGAGGGAACCGTGCGGTCGATGGCCCTTTACGGGGCCCCGATCTGGGCGGATCGCCTGACGGCCAAAACGACGGCGCTGCTTCGCAGGCCGCAGCGCGTCCTGGCCGTCAGGGCGATAAGGGGATACCGCACGGTGTCCTTCGAAGCGGCCTCCCTGCTGGCCGGATCCCCACCATGGGACCTCGAGGCCCGGGTCCTGGCGCTGTTGTACCAGTGGCGCCGGGACGCGGCCGAGCGTGGCTCTCGCCCCGCGCCTCGCGAAGTTGAGGCAAAGCGGGCGGAGCTGCGCGACGTGGTGCTCATGGTGGAGTGGAAGGAGCGCCTCGCGCACCCCAGCGCGGGCCTCGCCACCATCGAAGCGGTGAGGCCCGTCCTGGCCGAATGGTTGGAAAGGCGCCACGGCGCCCTGACCTTCCGCCTGACGCAGGTCCTCTCGGGGCACGGTTGCTTCGGGAGGTACCTGTGTCGCATAGGGCGGGAGATGACGTCAGGGTGCCACCACTGTGGCGTGGGCGACGAGGAGGACACGGTGAACCACACTGTCGCCGTGTGCCCTGCGTGGCGCGAGGAGCGCCGCGCCCTCGTCGCCCAAATCGGCGTGGACCTGTCGCTCCCGGCCCTGGTTCTGTCCATGGTCGGGGGCGATCCTGGATGGACGGCCGTCGCCTCCTTCTGCGAGGCAGTCATGTCCGCAAAGGAGGCGGCGGAGCGGGAGCGGGAGTCGACCACCACACTCCCCTCCCGCCAACGCAGGCCACGCCGGCGGCGCCGGAGGGCCAGTAATGACCTCCGGCCGCCGTAAAAAGCGGCCGCGGGCGGCCCCTCGGGGGAGGACCCGCCGCCCGCACTATTACCGCGAGGGTGAGGGCTGCGTGCTGTTCCGCGGCCCCCCTCAACTCCTAGAGTTGTTAGGAGAGCGCCGGGGGGACGAAACCCTGACCCCCTGGCGCCAACACCTTAGAAGGGGCCCGCCTCAAGACAAAGGGCGGGCCGGCGCCGGCCCGGGCCACGAGATCGGCAGGCCATATATCCGTGGGCCCGGGCGTAGGCGATAGGAGAACAGCGGGGTTTTTTAGTGGGTAGTCGGATGGCCAATCATCTTTCCCGGAGTCCCACATATCCCTCGGTCCCCCCGGGCCGGGGGAACCCGTCAAGAGAGGTTTTTCCCCGAGACCAAAAAAAAAAAAAAAAAAAAAAAAAAAGGGTAAAAACGTAAAGTCATAAGAGAATCTTATCCAAGTCTCTTTTAAAGGACTGATACACGCTAAGGTAAAGGGTAAGGTAATAATAATCATGCAGTCTCAACACAACAATCATTTTTATTCTGCCGGGAATCAAACTCTCGTAGTTACCCAAAAAATGTTGGGATTCTAGGAACAGATTTTTAAAATATGTGAAAATATATTGTACGATGGAAAACGAAAACGAACATCTTTGCCATTTTCATTACTACGAACAAAATATGAAATAGTTTTTATTATTTTAAAGAATAAAACGGGAGATGTATCTAGTAAGTCTAATTACAGGCCCATCTCACTTGCTACAATAACTGCTAAAGTACTAGATCATCTATTGAATGGGCACATCCAGCAGCACTTAGATCTTCACGACGCTCAATTTGGTTTTCGGTCAGGTGTGTCCACGGAAAGTGCGATTCTAAGCCTTAAGCATACTATAAGTTATTATACCGATAGAAAAACACCTATTTACGCCTGTTTCCTTGACTTGTCAAAAGCTTTTGATTTAGTCAGTTATGATATGCTATGGAAAAAGCTCGAGGAAACAGGTGTGCCAGCCATGTGTACTTTACTTCTAAAACACTGGTATAGTAATCAGATAAACCAAGTGAGGTGGTGCAATGTGTTTTCTGATGAATATCGATTGGAATGTGGGGTGAGGCAGGGGGGGGTATCTTATCTTATCTTATCTTATTTTGGGGCCGAGAAATATCTCGGACACTTCGACCCAATGGGATCTTTTGTGTTCCCCTAGATAGCAATCACTCCTCTCCAATCTCCTTGAAGATCTGCTTCATGAGCCTAACAATGAGGTATGGAGATAGGAGCCTGTAGTCTTCCGGTGTTGGATATCCTACCCCCAAAAGATTCATTCGCCTCCTGGCCAATGCATCACATGTACACAGTAGGTGTTCCATGCGTTCTGTATGTTCCCCACACAACCTGCACATGGGTGTCGCGGTTAGACCCATTTTCATGAGCATGTTGTTGGTTCCAAAGTGCCCAGTAAAGGCTCCAAGCAAGTAGCGTATTTGCCCCCTGCTCATGTTCCAGATGGATCCTCGTGCTTTGTACGTGGATCCCAAAAATTTTTTGGAGTGTTCCAGACCGATTCTAGTCAGCCAGTGTTGTTGTTGACTGCGGTCTGCAAAATCCCTGAATGTGGCCTTCACGAGGCTAGTCGGAATGCCTACACATGGTTCCGGACCCATAAAATCATTAGTTGAGCCCTCTCTTGCCAGTTCATCTGCCATTTCATTGCCATGTACTCCCTCGTGTCCCGGGACCCACATTAATCTTACCCTGTTATGCCTTCCAAGTCCATTCAAGGTTTGGATGGCATCCAGGACAAGTCTGGAGTCAACTTTGAAGGAGGCGATGGCCTTGATTGCAGCTTGACTGTCACTGAGAATATATATAGATTTGCCTCTGGTGCCTCTATCTATGTTCTCCTGAGCACAGGTTATAATGGCATATGTTTCAGCCTGGAATACACTTGCCATTTTTCCCAAGCTTTTACTACATTTGTAGTCTTTCGCGTATACTCCCGCCCCTGTACCTGATTCCATTTTGGATCCATCAGTGTACCATACCAGACTATTATGTTCCGGTGGATCTGGTCCCTTTGTCCATTCCAATCTTGTTGGAATTTGGACCCTGAAAAGCCTTTCAAATATAAACCTGGTTTGCATTTTATCGGATATCATATGTGTTATCCGATCCAGGTCCTCATTTCCATCGAATTTTGTATGGTTGGTTTTTGGCTTGGTGGAGTCCCATAGGCCAGCTACTGCAAGGCGATATAGTGCCCTCCTTGCCTCAAGTTCAACCATAATATGCAGAGGAGGAATGTTAAGATATCTCTCCATAGCTGCCGTAGGTGTTGTTCTAAAAGCACCCGTGATTCCAAGACACACCGTTCTTTGTAGCCTATTGAGTGTCTCTTTGCACGTAGTAAGTTTTATTCTGGGCCACCATACTACGCTGCCATACGTAATGATGGGTATTATCATTATCTGATAAAGCCATCGTATCACTTTGGGTTTTAGTCCCCAGGTTTTGCCATAAGTGGAACGACACATACCAAATACTCTCAGAGCCTTCGCCATTGTCTTTTCCACATGAGTCTTCCACCTGAGTTCCTTATCAAGGGTTATGCCTAGATATTTGACCTCGGTGGACCACGACAGTTTGGTTCCATTAAGGGAGGGATTCCCTAGACTTGCTAGTGTCCTTCTCCTTGTAAATGGTACTATAACTGCTTTATTTGGATTAATGGAGAGGTGGTTCTCCATGCACCATTTCTCTGTTATCTTCAGAGCCTTTTGTAATAATCCAGAGACTATGTTCGGAAATTTACCATTGACCATTATGGCTATGTCGTCAGCATAACCTACCGTGTAAAAAGGTCCGGTGTTGAGTTTGGTTAGTAGTGAGTCTACTACCAGACACCATAATAATGGAGACAATACTCCGCCTTGAGGGCAGCCGCGTGTTGTTTTTGCGCTAAGTTTATCTCCCATTAGTTCCGATCTGACTAGTCTGCTTCGTAGCATATAGTCAATCCAATTGCATATAGTGTCACTGACACCATGTTCCTTTGCAGAATTGCGAATAGACTCAAAAGTTGTTTTGTCAAAGGCTCCCTCTATATCGAGGAAGGCCCCTACACATACTTCCTGTCCTTCTAGTGCAGCCTCAGCTCGGCTTACAACGTAGTGTAAAGCCGTTTCTGTTGATTTGCCGGGGTTATACGCACATTGTAACCTATGTAGAGGGAATTTCTTCAATGGCCCCTCTCTAAGATGCCTGTCTACCAGTTTCTCCAGAGTTTTCAGCAGAAAAGATGATAGACTAATCGGCCTATAAGCCTTAGCTTCTTCATAAGTGGGTTTTCCAGCTTTTGGTATGAAGCTAACCCTGACCGCTCTCCAAGCTTTGGGTACATAACCAAAGGCTATGCAAGCTCTGTAGAGCCTACAAAGATGAGGAGTTAGTACCGAAGTACCTTCTTGCAGCAATATAGGGTAGATGGTGTCTGGGCCGGGAGATTTAAAGGGTTGGAAGCCCCCTATTGCCCACTTTAGTCTGTTTTCATCTACCACTTTCTTTGCCGTGAGCCAGTCATTTTTGGTCGTATGCCTTGTGAGCTCGTCCCTTGTGACTGGTTCCTCTTCGTCGTCATTGCGCAATTTGCACCCTGGAAAGTGAGTCCTAAACATCACTCTAAGGGTGTCCTTTCCAGTTTCCGTAGACTCCCCATTGACATCTTTTACGGACGCTAGTGGGTTTGCCTTTGTCATGGACATTGCTTTGCACAACCTCATTCCGTCTGGTAACGATTCGATGGAAGTGCATTGCTTTCGCCAAGTTGTTCTTTTAGCCTTGCGTATCGCCGTGCTGTACCTCGTCAACATGCTAGAGTAGTCAGAAAAATCTTTTCTGGCTTTTGCATAGTTGAAGGCCTGTCGTGTTTCCCGGCGTAATTTCGCCAACTCAGGGGACCACCATGGTTCCTTTTTGCAAAAAGCCTTTTTCACTGGGCAGTTATCCTCCCATGCGCCTAATATGGTCTTCTTAATCCTGTCAGCTTCAAACTCTATATCTAATACGGAATTGAGCTTACCTCTCGGGCTTCCTAAATTAACTTTTAGGTCCCTCTTGTATAGATCCCAATTCGTATTTCTTGGGTTTCTTCTTCGTGTAGTTTCGGCTGTACTCGCCGTCCTATACCTAAAGCATATGTAATTGTGATCAGACAAAGAAATTTCGTCCGATACATGCCAGTTTTCAATGTGTACACTAGCTCTGTTAGAGGCCAGTGTCAGATCGATGACTTCAGCTCTCGCTGAATTCCTAAAGGTGGGTTTATTACCTGTGTTAAGGATTTGTAAAGAGGTGCTTACCGCAAAGTCCAACAGATCCTCTCCTCGTTTGTTGACATCTGAACTGCCCCAAACGATATGATGAGCATTAGCATCGCAGCCAAATATGAGGTCTAAGTTTCTTTGGCTGCCATAATCAACCAGTCTTCTAATTAGTGGGGTTACTGGTTCCTTTTCTTCGTAAGGGAGATAGGCGGAGGCTAGGATAATTTTCCTTTTCTCTGTACCCGTCTCCACATGGATCATAGTTGTTGTTAGATCCCTACAACAGAAAGTACGCAAAGGCATTGCCGCTATATTGCCCCTGATATAGATGCAAGTCCTTGCGTCATTAGTTGGACAGTCATAGAGAATTGTTCCCCCTGTCCCACCTAGGCCTTTCACAGTCCCCTTATATAAATAAGGTTCCTGTATCAAGGCCAGGGGGGGGTAACTTCGCCTGGCCTGTTCAACCTGTACATTAATGGGCTGATCGAGGAACTCAGCAGCACACATGTAGGATGCCACATAGATGATACATGTGTTAACAATCTTAGCTACGCAGATGACATGGTGCTGCTGGCTCCCTCGATTAATGGTTTGAGAATTTTAATATCAATTTGTGAGAAATACGCTAAGAAACATGGTCTCAGTTATAATGCGCGGAAAAGTGAAGTGATGGTTTTTGGGTCGGGAAGCTATAAGCCTCGCATAATACCACCTACGTATCTAGAGGGGAAACAGCTTAAAGTTGTCACCTCATTCAAGTACTTGGGACATATGATCACAGACGACCTTAAGGACAATTTTGATATGGAACGGGAACGCAGGGCATTGACGGTGCGATGCAATATGCTGGCCCGTAGATTTTCTCGCAGCTCTACAGAAGTTAAAATCGTTCTTTTCAAAGCTTTTTGTCAGACATTTTACTCGAGTAGTTTATGGGTCAATTATACGCGTCGTGCTTACAATGTCCTGCGTGTTCAGTACAACAATGCATTTAGAGTGCTTATGGGGTTGCCACGCCATTGCAGTGCATCGGCCATGTTTGTAAATGCCCGGGTTGATGGTTTTAAGGCATTAATCAGGAAAAAAGCGGCCTCAATGCTACTGCGATTGCGTGGCAGCGCCAACAGCATTCTTAAAATGATTTCAGCCCGCTACGATTGTGCTATTCAGAAGCATTGGATAGCTATTGTAACGGGGAAAATATAGTGTTGATTAATTTAGAATCGCCTACTAACAATTCTAACTTACTGTTAAGAATTTTATTAAATAACTAACCCACTAATAACTTATGGATAAAAAAAAAATGTCTGAAATAAATGATTATTATTATTATTATTATTATTATTACAAAAATGTCTTCAATATAATAAATGATGATGGCTTCTAAATGAATAATTCGGTGAAATACTCATGTGAAAATATTATTAAATACTAACACGTAGTTCATGTGAGAATTGATGAATATAGAAAATATGGTGGACCAAAAAAAGGATAAATGGATTGGGTATAAAATGCATTTATTATATATATATAATAAATAAATATATTGTAACAATTCACACAACGCCATCTATCATATATCGCAAAGGAGCAAACTATTTAAATACATTCATAGTAGGTACATATATGTAGCATATCTTTTTAAATAAAGTACAAATAAATAAATATTTTGTGACTATTCACACAACGCCATCTAGTCCCAAACTAAGCACTTGTGTTATGGGTACTAGACAACTGACATACTACTTATATACTTTTTTTGTAAATAAATACATATTACATATAAACACCTAGACGTGAGGCGGGAATCGAATCCGTGACCTCTGCAAGCGTACCGAAGTGCTTCAGCCGTTACGCCACAGAGATTGAGACGATTTGAAAAAATGTATTAATGTTGAGTGACGGCTACAAGAAAAGAATGGAAGGAGAGAAGCTGCTGTGCTGATGCCACATAAAGTGGGACAAGGACAGAATGAAGATGACTAATTGTTTATGGAGGTGTTGAACTATTTTAAATACTAAAACTTAGCTTATTACTGTTTGCGTATATGTTTGATTAGAATGGCAGAACACTTTCGATTGTTGCCTTAATACGGATTTGCGAAAGACAAACGTCGTCTGCATACATACGATCGTATTTAGCAATTGTATTACGCATTTAACAGCTTGTAATGTATGAAAAATAGAAGCCAGTTTACGATATCACAATGAGATGTAATTATGTGTGAATGACGTGTCCTGCAATTGATAATCTATAATATACGAATAATACTACATCATACGTTTCATTTTGTTTATATTCGAATTTTTCAGAGCTAGTATGTTGACCATTATTAATGTATGTATTTTGAATATTTTTAATTGTTAAGTGTATTACATTGATTATTTCCCGAATAAAGAAATTAAAAATATCATAGGGTTTAAATTTACTACGGAACATGAAACATTTCTTGTTTCAGGTCAAAAAGGCTTAAAAAACTAGATTTAGGGGTAGTGGTTATATTTCAAAAGCTGCCCGTTCTGTAGATGCTATCAAACAAAAGAAGTAATCCGATTGTTTGACGACCTCCGTGACGCAACGACTATAAATGAAAAGTAGTACATCAGTTTTTTTGTACCGATAACACAAGCCTTCTGTTGGTTATTTTAGGTCTAGATGGCAACGATAATCTTGTATCTTCAATATTTCTCTGTGCCATATACCGATACCTGCAGCCATGGTCAGCGTGTCGTAAAAGGCGACAAAATAACCCTAGCTTCGAGGTAGGACTCCAAGCCCGTCTGGATGGCAACCACCAGACGAGACCAGGTCTCTAAATATTCAGCGATAATAACCTTGTATTGTGTTCTGGCATAAGTTATCCAAGTTGCAGTTACGCCACGCGGACGGCGTGTTAGTTGCCGTTAGCGTCGCAAACATCTATAGGCGACGGCTGCTTATTACTAAGTGCACCGTTAGCCTGTCTGTCACAGCAATAAAAACACAATTTTTAATTGTATGTATGTTTTGTTTCCCGCATCATTATTCTGAAGTGTATTATGTGATAAATATTGAAAATCATACCACAGGCACAAAAGTGAATATACGAGTACTTATTAATAATAAAAAAAAAAAAAAACTAGTAAATTAAACCCATTAGACGCACATTTAGTTTGTAGTAATTGTTTTCTAAGTAATTGAGTAATGTAGGTAATGAAATTAAGTTCTTTTGACCATAATATCTTGAAAACTATCATATAAAAACTATATGTATAATAAAATAAATATTCTGTGACAATTCACACAGCGCCATCTTGTCCCAAACTAAGTAGATAGCACTTGTGTTATGGGTACTAGACAAATTATATACTACTTAAAATTCTTTTTTGTAAATAAATACATATTATACATAAACACCCAGACGCGAGACGGGAATCGAACCCGTGACCTCCGCAAGCATACCGAAGTGCGTTATCCGTTATGCTACAGAGGTCGTCATGATTCATGAGATGATGGTTCAGGTCGATTTACTACTACCCAATCGATGTATAATCGTCAAAATGGCTGGCAGTGAGTATGTTAAAAATACTTTACCTCGTTTAAATTTTCAATGATTTCGCTTGTTTGCATATTGCATCAGTAATTATTACCAGCGTTCGTTGCATATAAGGAAACTTGTATATTACGAATAATGATTATCATCATCGAAGGTTCATGGCAATTCTTTTGTTTAAATTTTGAGGTTTATGGTATTCGGGTCAAGAATGTAATTTATAATAAGCGTAAATTGTTGTATTCCAAAATAAAAATATTTTAAATTTTGCTTCGAGTTGCATCATGTTTATTGCAATCATTAAAATCACATCAAGTTAATGCAATACCTTCTTGTTCCTGCCCTTATCCGAAACTATGTGGGGTTGGCACAACATGTTCGCTCCTTCCACCCTCCTCTATTAGCCGTCAAATGAAAATTCACATCTTTTTACCATATCATCTTTTACACAATCCATTGACTTTTTCTTTGGTCTCACATCTCCTCTTGTATCCATCCACTCTCATTTATAGCATCCTCCTTGTTACACGAGACTCATCTCTTTGCATTATATGGCCATACCAGGCTAATCTATTACTTTTCAGCTTCTCGATCACTGGTGCTACTTGCAAACTTCCTCTAATATACTCGTTTCTAATTTTATAAATTTATGTCATCCATCTTCAACCTTCCTCTTTGTGACCCAGCATTCCGATCCATACAATATAACAGGTTTTATTACGGTTTTATAAATTTTACCTTTAAGTCTAAACGTCACTTGTGGATAGCAAATTGTTCCTGAGAACCTGTCGCCATTTCATCCATCTTGCATGCACTCTGTTTTTCACATTTCGGCCTATCTCACCGTCATTCTGAATTAATGATACGATATGTAATCTATTTTTCTTTTATTTTGCTTTCTCGTCTTTGCATTGAGCGTTGTTACAGGGAAATTTTTTTGCGCACTTTTTTGCGCTATTATTTTTAGCTTTCTCTTCTAATATAAATTTCCAAAACATATATTTTTTGTATTAACGTGGAACACCAGACATGCTAACGGCTCACTTAATGCTTAGCACTAACCGTCGCCTATGCATGTCTGCGACGTCAGGTGCACCGCTAACACGCGGCTCAAACACGGAGCCCTACCACCTAGTTAAGGTTTTTTAATTGACTTTTACGACAGGCTACCCTCAGCCACAGAGGTAAATATTCTTACACCACTCCTGCATGAAAAAATATTTAAACACGCTTTTTTAAGGGAATTGTTGAAGTACCATAAAGGTAAAATAGAGTGGTGCCTTTCCATTGCTGCACACAATTGTAAGGTATATAAGATAAATTAAGAAAAAGTTCGATGTGACATAATGTTGTGTAAACATTCCTACACTATAACAATTTTGTTATAGTTTATTCAATATTCCGTGACAATTGATACAACATCATCATGTCCCAAAGTAGGCAGCAGAGCGCTTCTTTTATGGATACTAGGCAACTGATATACTATTTATATTTTCTTTTTTGTAAATAAATGTACTATACATAATATCTCATACTCGGAACGGCTATCAAACTAACGACCCACGCCAGCGTTCGGGCGTGCGAAAGCCGTTGCGTCACGTAGAGGTCAGCGAAGTCGCCGTCTCTGAGGTTGTACAGATATAAAGCTTAAATAGGAAAAAAAAATATTTAGAGTTACTGAGTTAGTGTTTATTAATTTAATATGAATAACTATTATAATACATTACGTATACCATAATTACAATATCACAATTCAATGATTTTAAAATATCTAGTTTGTCCATAAATATGGTAACAATTGAAAAAGTCAAATATTATAATATACTAGATTATTCTTTATTGTCCACCCAAATATATTTACAAAGTAACTTAAATACAATTAAACTTATTACTTAAAGTGCACAACATATTCAAACTTAGAACGGTTACATTTACCTACCTTTACCTTATTTAATACATTGGTTATATTAAGTTACAATATAGAATGATGTCTTGCATGAAACCAGTATGCGACACCCCTTTTATTACTTTTAAGACATTAATGATCGAGGGAACAACATTCTGTTAAAATAATTATAAAGCTTTATAATGGTTAATCTTACCTATCGAAAATTATTGTTGTATGCGCTGTTTAAAGCAACACCAAAAAGGATTTCAGCATCTTAAAACAATACGATTGATTTTTTTCTTAGAAGCAAAAACATATTTTATTATTATTACTTATTATACTACTACTATATTACTTATCATTTATAACAAAACATATAGTTGAGCTAGGTGTATTATAGTAAATTATGGCCTTGATACTTCCTTCACACCTTATAAGGTTTTAATTCCTATTGCTTCAAGTATGATTCATAGAACAAAAAGATAACAAACAATGGTCTAAGATTTCCGTAATGATGATGTGGATATTAGTTTCTTATTTATAATTGTATAGGGATTGTTTCTGGCCGCCAATTGTACCCTGGTAGCTCTGTCGTTATATCATTAGTTGTCATGTCATTTTGTACAATGAAATTTAATTATACCTATATATTGTACCGAAGCTGATTTTCTCATAATGTATTTCCTGTTTGAATGACCATCATCAGGTCACGGGTTCAAATACCACGTTGAAATGCACCATTTGAGAAGTTTTCTTGCGTAATATACATATTATAACATAACTGCCAGGTACCGACGATGAACGAAAACATCACTAGGAAACCTTTTTTTCCGGAAGTGTAAAAATGCATATGTTGCCCGGGGTCGTGAATGAATGTGTGAGAATCTTAGCAGGTATTGCACGCGCCTTCTGTAACATATATGACGATGCATGTTGGATACCCACTAAAAATTACCCCCAGGTTCCTTTCCTACTAGTGCTCGGTATATCGGGAAGTGACGTAAACCGAACTTCCACGGTCCCGAACAGCGTAAGCCCACAGTAGATTCGGACCTTTCTGACTAAGGGGAAGTCCCACAAGTACCGGAGATAGTTCCCATCTCCGACTTCTCCTTTCCGTGTAGATGAGTGGGCGCGCAGAGATCTTGAGAAAATCTGCCTTCTCCGCCAATTCGTTTTTGACAGGCGTGGCGAGTTTACTTTCCGTTACCTCTAAGGAGAGGTCCAGTGGTCCCACTACTTTATGGGCTGTTATTATTATTTACCTAGCAGTAGACCCCGGGTCCAAGTGCAAGTGTTGATAATGAGTGTATCCTCCAGCTTCGCAGCTACATAATGGGAATAAATTGGACTGGCGATCACTGGAACTTGCATTACTTGAAAACAGACACAAAGGAGAATATTACGGAGGTGTGTGATTTCGTCGTGATTGCAAGCGGACAATACTGCGAACCTGCGTTGCCTCATTTCGAAGGACTTGACATATTTAATGGTAAATTTTATATTATTAGTAATAGAGTTTATAATTGTTTACCAAAATATATATAATAAATATACAGGGTTATTGGTCATCATCATCTTTGCGTTAAATCCCGGTTGCAGCCCAAACTCTCGCTTAGGCGCCCGGGGTCCGCTTTCCGACTTTTTCTTCTCCACTTCGCACGATCTTCAGCATCCCTGGTAGTGAGCCCATTGGCACACTTATCAGCCTTTACTTTCGTTTATATACTAAATTTAAATACTCTTTCCCACATTTAAAATAACACGAAGAAATAGATAAACCTACCAGTTGTTGGAACGTGGTGGAAACAGCTTTAGGCTATGTTAGACCAGAATTTTAAATTATATTTTTTGCCAGGATACAACAAGTGCAGGACATTAGATTCTTATCGAGTTAGGTCGTTATCGAGATTTTTAACGTAAGAGAACGGAAAATTTTTATTAGTACCATATGACGATACATCTTGTAGTTGCTGTGACCTTGATCTATATCCAGGACAAAATGTAACCAAAAATACATATTCATTACATTATATTTTATAATTACAGGAAAAGTTATCCATAGTCACGACTACAAAGAACCAGAGCCATTCAAAGGTCGTAGAGTACTCATAGTAGGCGCAGGCGCATCTGGATTGGACCTAGCCACACATTTATCCAACATAACAGCAAAATTGGTTCACAGTCACCACCTGACGTACAACCAGCCATTCTTCTCTAAAAATTTTGTCAAGAAACCAGATATAAAAGCGTTTACTACAGATGGCGTTGTTTTTCAAGATGAAAGCTTCGAGCAAATTGATGATGTTATATTCTGTACCGGTAAATTTTGACGCATATTGATTTTTCTACACTTCTTGGATTACTATTTTTTTCTCCTTAGTTCTTTGCCTTTTAGCATTTTTCCAAAAAAGAAAAGTTTATTTATTAAATATTGGCCTATACAAAACATTTGTCTCCTTTTCTAAATTATCCCATTAGTTTTCTAAAATAAAAATAACTCAGGATAGAAGAAATCTAAATTTTATTCCAGGATACAACTACGCCCATAAATTCTTGGATTCAAGTAGCGGAGTCACATCAACGAGGAAATATATATTACCTTTATATCAACAGATGGTAAACATTAAACACCCGAGCATGGCATTTGTGGGGGTCGCAAAGAAGATCATTAACAGGGTATTGGATGTACAGGTAATATCATTGTTATAGTATTTGGTATTATTGGATGAAATGAGCAAATAGGGTCTGTTAGAGCTATCGAGGGCCATTTTATGTGGACTGTATATCTTATATATAGGTTTTGTTTGTCGGTTCGGGCTTCGATTTAAATAGAAATAAGTCAGAATTACAGTCTAGATCGATCCGTTTGCTATTCCACCTGTAGCTAAGAAATCCAAACACAGTGCATCAGAAAACGGAGTCTGAGCAGATGAGACCTGACACGACGACCTCATCGCGTCCTTCAATCGCCGAAGTCAATCCACCGAAGCGAATACCCAAACAGGGCCAGTTTTTGTCTGAGGGGAGGAAAACTGTTCTTACGCATCAACGCAACAGACTTGTAATTCACATATTTTATAGCCCCCCCCGGTGTGCAGTGTATGTTATTTTTAGTATTATTGAACATATGCCAGGTACTCATTTAAATTCTCGTCTAGTCTGATCCATTACTGATGCATATGATGTCGAAACCGTCACCATCCACTTTAATTTCTAGCATTTTCCTTGTTATATGGTATTATTCTCTTCGGATTATATGGCCATACCAGATATCAAAGAGCATATACATGCGCTCTGTGTGTGTCCTTGAATGAACGACATCTCAATATTAGGTTGCACCACAAAATTTACGAACTCCATGGTTTTCAGGGTGAATACATAGCCGCTATAGCATCGAAAAAATTCAAACTACCCTCACAAGATCAAATGTTGAAGTCTTGGTTGAATCATGTGCACAGCTTGCAAAGTAAACGCCTCAAGATTGTAGACGTTAATGTAATAAGTGATATGGTGAGATATGAAATAATTTATATTGAATTATAATTTTAGCCTTATTGCAACGAAATTATCAAACTTTTTATTTTTCACTATTAGTAAGAATAATATAGGAGATATCATCCCTTTTTTCTTCGTGCAGGGGCGGAGTAAAAATATCAACTTCTGCGGCCGGGGTCGGCCTGTCATAAAAGGAGACAAAATAACTCACCCTAGCTACGTGGTAGGGCCCCAACCAACCCTGGTGTATATAACCTTGTTGTGTTTCGGCATTAGTGACCCAGGTTCCTGTCAGAGACACTCCATCCGGGACAGCAGCGTGTTCGCGGTGCTCCTAGTGTTGCAAATATCCGCTCTTATTATGGCGCTCGAACAAACCGTTCGGGAGTTGTCGGCTTGTCTTCGTTACTGGATTCAAAAATTAATTTTATTTTGAAATAACTTTTGAATTATTGCGAAAAAAAATAAAATAAAAATAGTTTTGCTATAAAACTTATATATGATCTTTTCATTTATCACAAAAAAATTTTTTTTCAAATACTCAATTGCCATGATGGTGAGGGAACTCATCTCGAGGAAACCGGCATACCGAGATCACCGGTATGTGTAACCCGCCAATCCACCTCGCACAAGCGTGGTATGTATACTGTCCGTTCCCTGTAGGGGGTTGCCCGAGCCACTGGGCTGTTATTATTTTATATTTCTTCATTAATAACTTCGATTGACGAGTGCCTCCACCCGAGGGATAGATCAGTATATGGAACTCCAGGATAGATGACCAACATCCGAATCTAAAAACTTCGATTTCCTTCTATCGCCTACTACTTGGGCCTACGGATAAACGACTACTACTATTTGGCTGCCATATAATTAACTATGTTAAATAATTTGTTTTTAATCTGTTACTCATATTCTTTTAGGATCAGTATTTTGAAGACTTAACAATCGAAGCTGGAGTCAGAAGGGCACCGCCAGTATTAACCACCATTAGGGATTTCAATGCGAAGAACCGTCTAGAAGATTTGTTAAATTATCGCGATTATGATTACGAAATTGTAGACAGTTATAATTATACTAGAAAGTATAACCCTAGAGAAGGTTTTCCGTGTCCCATTCAAGATAATAGCTAATAAATGATTATTCTATTTTGTAAAAATATAGACCTTATGATAGAGTATGATTTGTTAGAAACCAATAGAACAAAAGGACGAGTTCAATAACACATATCTTGGTCCTCGGTAATAACATTTGGGTTAATGGTAAGTTACTAATTCTCTGTCACCGAAATATATTTAGATATTTAAAATATAATCACTGTAACTACAAAAACTATTTAAAGGGATCAATACAAAACATTCATCAACATAAAAATCAAGTTTAAAATGATGAATGACCATGATGATAAACATAAATATTAAGTTTAAAATGATTTGATAAAATTAATTGATTTGAATATTTAAAATAAATTAATTATTATAATTTTCATTCTACATAGATTTAGCCGGTGAACAATAGTTTTCATTTCATTGTCAACTTCTCCACACTGAAAATTTTTATTTATTTTTTCCGGATTCTAAGGAATAACGATTATATGGTATTAATGAAAGAAAACTATTTAAATAATACAAATATATAAATTCGTGTATGGAGGAAACTAAGGCAAGAGACGCTGTATTTAATAGATTCAAGTATGTACTTTTACCTTGTCTTAATTAAAAATATATGATTTCCTTCAAGTTCAAAAGTCACTTACGAGTAGTGTATGTAAGTACGCATTGATAACACCAGTACACTGCACATTCCTATTGATAAATTTAAAATTAACACATGCACTTAATATCTTGATTATACGGTCTTTAAACAATGACGACCGAGTTTTGTGTTGTGTATATTTGTTCGTGTATACATGGTATCTTTTTGGGTGTATACACCTTAATAATTAAGGTGCATGCTGCCTCTCCGTGCAGGGGTGGAGCAAGAAAACGGCCGTGGTCGAGCTACGTGGTAGGACCCCAAGCCCGACTGAATGGCGACCACACTTGGTCTACAAATATGCCGCCAGAATAAACTTGTATTGTGTTCCAGCGTTAGTGACCCAGGTTCCTGTACCCCTATGGGACAGTAGCGTGTTCGCGATACTCCTAGCGTCGCAAACATCCATAGGTGACGGGTAGGGGGTTATTATTCTTCCCCCACCTCTGCACGGAGAAAAAGTTTTACGCAGTTACATTCCCCCATATGAGATGATTCTACTTACAAGTACCTCCACTTTCTATAGTATTAATATAATAATAACGTTTAATTAATATAATAGGGAAATATGCTTTGGTCAATTATTTAATCAGGTTTCGGTCGATCTCTACAACATTAATGCGAAAAATACTAAAAATGAAATACTATGTTAATGCAAAAAATTACACTAAGGAATAAATTAAAACTCCGTTTGTGTTTGAGTCATCGCTTTACATTTATTGTTACCATCTAGTATTAAGATTAATAAGTACAAATAAATTTGATCATAATGTGATTTTATTTTCTTAATAATGTACGTGTAAGACGCTAGAATTACAAATGTCATATAATAAAAAGTAATAGTTATCCTCACAAAACATTCAGATGACGATTTTATAATTAATCCAGACGATGAAGTGGTTCTTGTGCCTTGTCTAAAACCTAGTGGAAACACGACGTATCCTGCAAGCTCACAGACAGCAAATTAAGTTCGCTTGTTATTCGGTTTTTTCAGAGCTCGGTTTTTCAGAAATATGTCTTCCAAGCTCCATGTCATGTGACAGTGATGGGAGACCCAAGTCCCCAAGTAAAACAAAATTTTGAACTCTGCGATAAAACAGTGTTAAATGAATCGGGGAGAAGAGAGGGAAATAATTTTGAAGAACAATTAACATTATACAATATATGAAAATTAAGATGAAAATTAGACTTTAAAAATATCACAACACTTTCTTGAAATAAATCAATTATGGCGCTAATGTATCATTCTTTGGTTGGTTTTCTAAATGTCTAGTAAACGTGTGATCGTCAATAACCGTGTAAACGTAGTTTCTGTAAGTGTACAGATTTTCAAGTTTGGCTTCTGTGTCAACGGCGCGTATTTTGAACATGACAGGTGGGACCCTGTCGATGCCTGACTCCTCGGATAGTTCGGCGTAGTACTGATCCTGCAAACAATTAATTCCTTATTATTGAATATAATATCACTAATGTAATAGCTTGATTAAGTGCTTAACTGTTATTTTGCAAGTATGTTTTGTGTTTAATTTTACTTCAGATGGCTCTGTAGGCCAGCTTTTAATTACAACTACCTGAATGAGTTCTTAATTCTTATGTTAAGATTTCTCTTCAAGTTATCTAATAATTAATGCCTTTGTGTATACACACACATGCATAGCATGTAGACTAAGGTACATTGACCTTACATACCAATTGGTCGTTCAGTAGTGTTCCAGCCACAAACTTTATTATTATTGGCATATAAATGTTTAAAGTAGTTACTCTAATGTAGATTACAAGAAGACTAGATTCCTTCGAAGCCGAAAAGCTTGCTTTTAATACTAGCTAGCTCTGAAAATGGGGTCACCACAAACTATTAACCAGACTATCTGCTTTTCTGTTTCTATTTTTACCTCTTTCTCGGCCAGCATATGTATGTGGGACAGAGGTAACCCCTTGGATCTGATTGCATCAGCGCGTCTCTGCCACTCTTGCATCATCACGTCTTCGGGTGGTAATGTGAAGTTGCCCTTCACCAAAGCAGTGACGTAGCGAGCCTAAGAAATACAAATTATATTAAACAACAACTAGAGGAAGCTTAAAATCCCACCGCTATTTTGAACGTAGGAAAGAACTGTGTATTAATTTCATCAAGTTATTTTTGTAAATGGGCCGCTGTTATAGGCCTTAATTGCGGTCATTCGGATGGAGGGTTGTACATACTGGCGCTAGATGGAGTTAGGCGTCTTTCATTTCGATCGACGTTTATACGTTGCGTCGTTTGAAAGTTGTGCAAAGTACCAACATATTTTTTGAGGTGAAAAAAAAAATTTAAACTGTTATGAAACAAAGTTTCACTTTAAAAATTAATCGAAGATTACAGTATTGTCAAGTACATAAAGTTTTTTAAGCAAACACTACTATTTCCTTGATATTATAATACAAACATCTGTATTTATGTAGTACAGTCTTAAAATAGTGTCTTGATAGAAAAAAAAGTAAAAATTGCGGAACTTACTTGAGCATCTAAAGCTACGACTAAACAAGCACGAACAACCAATCCCATAATCACTAAGCTGGGTTGGTAGATGTTTACCATATATCGGTATAAGGGCACCACACTACGAGGCAGCAAGGACAGGCCGCTGGTTTCATCTAGGAAGGGATAGTAGTATTCAAAACCTAGAATCAAAATAATTAAATTAATAAAATTTATTTATAAAATAAAGAAATTAAAAAATGTATTGGTATGTTGATGTAAAAAAATTCTGTCAAAATCTAAGCCACACTGTAAAGCTGCTACGAAGTACCATTAAAGGTGTGCGTGGTTCACACATTTCACGCATAGCTGAAATCCTTTTGAGATGATCTGAGATGAGTTTTTGTTGTTGTAAATAGTGTTAACTGGAGACCTCAAAGCTCTCGCACACTATAAAGATAATCCGAGAAAGGAAAATTACTTTTTTACGTTTGATTACGAACGATTATTATTCATTTAATTATTTAAATATAATGATTGTAAAGAGATACACAAATTTTAAATTTGTAGAATAGATGCTGCTTTCCTGTGCAACACGCGCAATGTATGCCTATTTTAAAAATGTATTTATTGCATTGCAATTTTAAATTAGTTTATTAACCCGAGTGTAGTTAAAATATAGTTTTAAAATTAGTTTTGTTAGATTTGTACATTATAACACTGATAAAGATCTGTTTTTCCTATAACTTTTCTCCTACTTTGTGTTAAGTTTTACAAATAAAAAATAGTACTGTTAATGCTGTACTTTATATAAGAATATTAAAATCTGATTCATAGAGTATAGGAGGATCACTATATTAATAAGAAAAAAACACGCTTTTATTAAAAATCAAACTAAAAGGTAAAAAATAATTTTCAATAAATTTAAATTAAGGATAGTGGGATTAACAAAAAAATGAATTTTATTGTAAAAAAGCGCGGGGTGCTTGTTGTCAATTGTTATTTTGAAAATATCTTAAAAAGAATAAAAAAGAACAAAAATCCACCGTAACGCGATTTTCCTAGGCGGTCACCCATCCAAGTACTAACTGCGCCCGACGCACCTTAACTTCGGTGATCGGACGAGAACCGAAAATTCATTAATCCTGAGGATCCTGGATAATGATACAAACTATACAGATTATTACATTGTCATCGGCCCTCGATATATCTTACAAAGTTTGAACGAAATCTGGCCGTTTAAAATTGGGTCAAAATCAAAGGAGTCGGTTACAAACATACAAACAAAAGCGGAAAAATAACATAATTTAACCTTGAAATTGCTAATATTATATGAGTCTGAAGTTTATAAAAATAATCTTATATGTCCATATGAATAAGTCATATTAAAATGTTGTGTTTACATAAACTATACTGATAAATAATAGCAAGTCATTTGTTCACCATAACACTTATTACCAACAGTTAGCAATATAACTCAGTCTTTATATTTTCGAACGCATTATTTTAACTTGAACTGTATCCAGGGCTGAAGCTAGAGTCGAATTTGAGGTAGGGCAGCATTGGTTACAGGTAGGGCAGAAGTAAAAAATTTATCATAATTGATCTACCCTCGAAGCACGGGCTCCTAAATCCTAAATGTATCTTTTGTGACGGATCACAAGCACATGCTAGATACATATCTAAGAACTATTAAATACTCAATGATGAAGAACAAGCGAACAACATGGCTGAACTTCCAGATTTAGATGTAGAGATCCACGTCTGAGGGAGAGTGAGGTAATAATTAATTGTTAGGTGTGGTGATACGAGTAAATAGATACGACCAAAAATACCATTTAGATCATATTGTTTCTGCAAACTTATTATAATAAATAACATAATAATAAAAAAATATTTAAAACAGCTGAATTCTACGATTCGCTATGTTATTAAAAATGCGAAGAACGGAAAAGTTTAGATAACTATCACTATAACTTTTTTATCTCAAATTATGAACAAAATTTAATTATAATAATTTATCTTAGTTTTTGGTATTTTCAAAGTAGGGCATTGTGGATTTCAAGGTAGGGCATTGCCCCACGATGCCCCCCCCTGGCTACGGCCCTGCCTGTACCTATGTAACGGAATTTTCGGACTCGATTTTTATCCACTTTGAACGTTTGTTAGGTGTAAATTGTACACTTGTCAAGACCTGATGACAATACACAAATTTAATAATTTTGTCCCATAGTCCTTATCAGGATCATCAGGATTAACGCTTTCTTTTCCTTCTGACGAAATGCTATCTGGCGTTTAATTAATATCACTCTCCGCCAGAAGATGGCGTTAAATTAATAAAAAAATTACCGATTGCGAATTGACAACAAATAAATTATATTCTATAGTTATTTAAAAAACTAAAAAATACGCTTATATTATTAATCAAACTAAAAAGTAAAAAAATAATTCTTAACATAAGAATAAAATCACTGAGGAGAAAATTAATGTCACTGTTCTAAAAGCGTGGGGTTTTAAATTAACTCTACATTTCGAAATGAAACTAGTAAATAAAAAAAATTATAATGATTGATATCGATTTCAGTTTTTTTAAACTATAATTTTTTAAATCATAAAATACATTTTATGTAATGTTAATAAAGTATTTTTTAAATGCTTACAAGTTAGTACGTAGATACCATGATTTTCGTTCAAGCTAATCTCCGGAAATGACACACGAAAAATTAAGGATATGTTTATGTGGACCCAAAAACCTTAGAAAATGCAAAGAAAATATTTCGAAAGCAGACCAACCTGTACAATATATGACGTCATCAACTTCTTCAAATGTACCGTCAGAAAAAATAGCACCAGTCTCATTAAACTCCTTGATATCTGGTTTCTTTACATAATTTGGAGGGAAAGGAGTCCGGAAGTTGATTCTCGAGTGGTGACTGTGAATGAGTGTTTTGCTGACTTCCGCTACATCCAAACCTATATCCATGCCGGATGGACCAGCCCCTACCACTAATACGCGTCGTCCGGTATAAAGCTCTGGCTCCCTATAGTCGTGACTGTGGATGATTGTGCCTAGAATTTAAAGATGTAGACTTTTATTACGACAAGAAAGGTAGGTCCATCAGACCTAGTGTAAAGACCCGGCGTCTTTAAGTTATATAAAACCAGGAAAGACATGTATATTTTTCTCTGTCCAGGGGCAGAGTAAAAATACTAACCCCTGCGGTCGGGGTCGGCTTGTCGTAAAATACGACAAAACAAGCTACGTGGTAGGGCCCCAAACCCGTGTAGAAAGCAACCACCCGTGGTGGCTGGCATTAGCGACCGAGGTTCCTGTAACCCCCATGGGACAGCACCGTGTTCGTGATACTCCTAGCGTCGCAAACATCCATAGGCGGCGGTAACTGCTGACGATTAAGTGGGCCGTTAGTCTGTCTGCTGTTACTCGCAATAAAAAAGTTCTCTAATTTAGTATGAATTTGTGATGTTTATTCCACGATGTCTCAAGACGAAAGATTTTAGCTAGTACTGTAACGTTCACCCCCTACGTCACTTAATATATATATATAAAATAATCCGAATATGTACCGATGTACATATATTTACGAGGAGATTCGATTAGTACCGACGAATCGAACTAATAATTTTAGTTAAGAATTACGTATTTAATAGTTTCAATAGAAGTGTGATAAAATGAGCAGTCACAGATATAAAATCCTGTTTGATGAGAAAATTACACATTTGTGTATAAAATAGAAATAATAAATTAATTAATTTCTATCACTCACCGAACACGACGGTTTCTGGTGATGCTCTGGCCGGAGATCGCCTTTACGGCTAGGACACCTACGTTGTGTTTTCCCAAAGTAGTAAACCTAGATTCTTTTATTAACCGGTGATTTGAGATATCGGAAGCTGTATATGTTGGAATACATCTTGTACTTATTTCTATGGGGCTTAACGGAAAATGGAATAATAATAAACATACTTATAATATTCATACAGGTCGACAAATATTAAAGAAAATATAAGGTGAGTAAAATGTAATTATTGTGAAGTGTTATGTAACGAGTATAGTGTGAGTAAGTTATTAGTCAGTTACTTATAATAAACCTTAGCCTAAAGTAATTCTAGTAGCTTTATTACTATAAATAGTGCTAACCTAACCACGACCGCGAATCGGGAATATTTCATTGTAAAACCGAAGCTCTACAAAAAAATATGTTGCCCGGTGAAGTCACCCACCACCTCAAAGCCCCGCGAAAACACGACACTAACCTTCTACATTTAGTGTCCCACAATACAACTTCTCAGTATAATTTCTTGGGGAAAAGAGGAATAAGTGAATTATATAATGTGGCGCGAGAAATTGCCGAAGCTGTGAGCAGCGCTTATACGTTGGAGATTGAAGACCACATTTACCATGGGCGATACGCCTATGCCTATCGAATGGCGAGCAAAAGGACCTGGCCAACTCATTAAAGTATAGCAAGGAAAAGCATCTTGCATCATGTCGAAGAGAAGACACAGGTCGGCTCAAGCACTTACATCGAGTCAGCACATTGATGGCATTGTGGATAGTATAGTATGTTCGGCCTTATAGGCCACGTACTCACACCTCTCACAGATCTAGCAATCCCTTTTATCGATGTAATAATTCTAGCTATAGGTATGTAGTTATATAACAGGCAGAACCGCCTTATCCATAATAATGATGATCGTCAATGCAATATCGCTATGAGAATTAAGAGTTGAGTGATAAATTTAATTCCTCTATTCTCACTTTATAAACTTATACCAGAAGAATAATTGTGCAACCCAAGTGGCAACAGCAGCCGGCAAATCAAAGCTACTTTCTTCTATTACTTCACTAGGGTAAAACGTGCACTAACTTCAGTACAGTTTTACGGAGATAGGAGAGGAATAGGATTATAGGATTGACACTTAAAATAGCGAGTAAATGCTGCATTAGTTAAATGAGTTGAAGAATATCACGCACGAAGCGATTCTATATTATTATGCATGCTTATCGGTATAAAATTTGTACCCATTTGTGCACTCGTATTAGAATATAGCCAAGTATGCAGACCACAGACATTGAGATTGCTGAACCATAACCGCACTCGTCCGTTCATCGTCAGCATAGTAATACTCTAACGCTAAGACGAAGAGTGGGGAGTCAACGTTTGGTTTGGAACGTCTCAGTCTCGTAGTCTACACCTCCTGGTTACATTCCAGACAAGCATAACGCACTGTTAAGTGATAGACGAGATATACCAGTCGGTCCTCAACGTGGTACCATTCGGTCTTCAACTTGAAAGCCAACTACTCCTTAATTAGTTCTGGTTCAACCACAAGTGTTCAAGAAACCTTACAAGTTTCTAAATTCCATAAAATAACATCATCACAATTTTAGCGTTAAATCCCGGTTGCAACCCAAACTCTCGTTCCGGAGTTCAGGGTCCACTTCGCGCGATCCCCAACATCCCTGACGGCAAGTCCATAGGCAAGCATATCACCCTTTACGACTACTAAGATCAGCCTTTGATGCCCAGGGTCCACTTTCCAACCTTTCTTTTCCCCTTCGCATGATCCTTGACATCCCTGACGGCAAGTCCATAGGCTCGTAGTGCCCTTTACGACTACTAAGGTCAGCATTTACTCGATGTCTAAGCCTGGGTTCTTATGTATCAATATAATGAAGCCTTCTCCCCTTCGCAACCCCGCGACATCCCTGACGGCAAGTCCATAGGCACGTAGAGCCCTTTACGACTACTAAAGTCAGCATTTACTCAATGTCTAAGCCTGGGTTCATAAGTATAAATATAACGAAGCCAATCAGGTAGCGCATACCCCATGCAAATATAATTAGGTCAGTTGATTTTCCTTATGTTCTAAATTAATATCTTAACCTAATTTAGTGTCGAAACTGATATATATTCTGTGTGTGATATGTGATTGTGTGATGTGTAATGATTTATAATTATACTGAATATAATATAATATATATTATATAGTACATAAAAATAGTTAAACGGGATATATTATATGCGACTTACACTTGTATAATGTTGAAATTTCATTATATGTAACTATAAGAATTTGATAAATTGTTAAACCTATACGACTTACTTGGCAGTCCAAAAGCTCCGTTTTGGACTGAGCCTCATTCACTGACTCTAAGCTAAACCCTATTACGGAATTACACAAAATAATTGAAACATCTAGACTTACTCGCGTAATGGCTAACCTAAGACAACACTGACTCGACTGGGCCCTAGTTCGAGAAAATAACAAACAAAGGGCTAGGCACACCCGTGAATTATTATTAAATTAAACCGCGGAATAAGAAACAACACTGACTCTATTAATTCCCTATGTCGAATTTCCACGTTATTTTAAAATATCGCGGATCGCGGGATAGAAAATAGACTAAGCAATCCACATCATGAAAGATCAGAACTGGCCACATTCAGATCCAACACAATGCAAACCACCACAATCAATTCTCTATATAGAAACAAATATCGCGCGACGCGAAGCCAGGAGTTTGTCCCCGGCTGTTATTACTCTTTTCGAAACGCGATTTCTCTGATCCGCTCTTCCCGGCGTCCCGACTCAGAGTCCCCTATGAATTCTCATCTCATTCCTTATATTCCTCGCCAAATACAATCCCTTAACTATATTTCAAATTTCGTCACCTCTCCATAGAAAAAATTACGCGCCACAGTAAAATTCTTTTACAGTGTATAAACATGATTATTTGATTGAGGAAAACTATATAGATAATGACTACATTATCCAACGTCAAAAGTTGTTAACCACACATTTACATCTAATACGACTTAGACCTCAACCAAGCTTTAGATTTGCAGAATCGTTGTCCCATCCTTTGCACAAAGTTACTATACTGCCTATTCACCTTCCCGATACTACGCTATGTCTTACATCAACAAGCACCCATTCATTTAAGCACGAGAGCTGTTGACAGATTAAAATTGTAGAATATGTGAGTAAACAGAGAAGACATTCTTAAAGATTTCTGCCTAATTACAATTTTGTCCAATAACATCAAGTTTTCCTTAATTTTATAGTATCGCTTAAGAATAAAATAGTTGTATTAACTTGGTACCGTCACAGTACGTCTACCTATAAAGATGTACAAAGTAAAAACATGTAAATATTCATAACTATCTCGGAAAGGAATAAGGTTAAAGGTTCTGCAGTAAACCTATATAGCGATAAGAACCTATTCGGTCGACAGAGTAAATGATTTCGTGAAGTTACCACGTCTCGTCAAACTTGTAGTACTTATTTATCAAACTATACAATTGACTAAGCGATTTCAGGATAATTGAAATGACCAAAGGATAAAATTTTCGGTTATAACAAATATGAGAAAAGAGACAAAGAGAGCCTTATTCCTTACAAAATCAACAAATTACGTCTTATAGAGTAGGAAATTTAAAACGAACCTTTAAACTTTTTTTCGCCGGGAATGTTTGGCATATTTGGCTTGGTGAAGTGGCCGGTCCCTACGATAACATAGTCATATTCTTCTTCAAATTTCTTGCCAGAAGTTACGTGCTCATGTTTCACTTTCCAAACGTTGCCTTCTCGTGTAACATTGACTACATTGTGTAAAAACTAAAAATAATTCAGTGACGAAAATTAAAATAATATACTTCTAGTTAAAACGACTATTATCGTTTTTTATGAAATAAATATTTTGATTTCTTTATTTTAAAATAGTAAATGTAAATAATAAATTTAAAACGTTTATTTAAAAAGATCTTTCCAACTCTATTTCAATAGAAATAAAACCTACAAAGTCTAGCCTAAGCTGAACCCTATTTCATATGATTGATAATATAAATCTAAGGTCAACTTAAAGTGGTTTTTAAAATTTCCTAAACTTATCATTTTTAACAAAAACTATTTTTTTTTAAATAAAAATAGCCTAAGTTACTCCTTGTTACATCAGCTATCTGCCAGTGTCTGTGAGTCCTGTCAAAATCGGTGCAGCCATTTCAGAGATTAGCAGGAACAAACAGACTGACAAACAAAAATTGTAATAAATGTTGTTTTGGTATATGTACCGTGTATACATCCGAATGAACTTAGTAAGAAGCGGTTATTTTAATATTACAAACAGACACTCCAATTTTATTTATTTGTATAGATTTTGATCTTTGTGTACAAAATAAAAACTAAAACTACAAATTTTTAAAATTTTTTGTAAGGAAACTATAAGATTTTTTCCAAAGATATATAGGCAATTACTAGGTCAGTCAAACTTATATATAAATTTATCCGCATACCTTTATATATCTATGCAAATCGAAGTGATCCGCATAACGTTGTAAGTATTCATAATAGTTCTTCCAACTTGGAAATGATGGAAGGTCTTCTGGTAGTGGAAATCCCCTCAATTCCATTGTTGGTTTCGGCAGATTAGTTCTAATCATAACAAAAAAGCCTAGTCAGAAAGTTTTATAAATATTAATTATAATTGGAGTAAATATTGAAATCAAATATTTTCATTGATTCACAAACATTAAAATTTTAATTTTACAACCATAGTAGACGTCTTTTTCATCCAAATCATCAATATCAAATATATCATAAAAACAGCGATAAATTAATCACTTATAAAGAACAATATATCCATCACGCTTGTTCAAAGAGAATTGGTCCATTGTATGCAGTTGTCTTAACGATGTGTTTTTTCACCATCGGTGCAGAGGCGGTGAAAGAATACTAACCTCTGCGGCCGGGGTCGGCCTGTCATAAAAGGCGACAAAACAACCCTAGCTATGTGGTAGGGCCTCAAGCCCGTCTGGATGGCGACCACCTTTGGTCTTAAGTATGCCGCCATAATAACCTTGTGTTGTGTTCCGGCATTAGTGACCCAAGTTCCTGTACCCTTATGCGACAGCAGCGTGTTCGCGATGCCACTGGCGTTGCAAACACCCATAAGCGACGGTAACTGCTAAATTCTAAGCGGGCCGCCAGCCTGTCTGCTGTCCTACAGCATTAAAAAAAAGATGCATATTAGAAAGAAAACTGCTTAAGCAAGATATGCTATCGTAGGAAGCAAAATCTGTTAGATGCTTTTTGCGACTTCCTAGGTAAATAATTAATACTGTTTAATGGCTGACCCCATACAGCCTATTTAGAATTTATTTATTTATACACGTATAAAAATCCAGTAAAAATGTGTGTATGCAATTCAGATACGGCAGAAATGAAACTTCAGAAAAAGTAGATTACATTTCATATAAAAAGTACGGAACCTCGAACAAAGGTGAGACGAACATATATGTAGAAAACACCATGTACTTTATATTTTATCTCATTCTCTCGCAGGCTAAATTCTATTTATGAATTTTTGTCTAATTTCTATGCCCCATTTAGTTTGATCGAATTTTCAAATTACAACGATACTAAAGAAATTTTACTTCAAGAACAATACATACTATGTATTTGAGTGAGAATATGATATTTTAAATAAATACCTTAAATGTTTGTACATGCTCGTATGTAACATTAATCCGTTTTCATCCGTACCGATTCTGGGATCATATCTCCACGTGCCGCCAACATAACGAGTAGCTTCTAGAACTGTAAAGTTTAGTTTCTCTTCTTTCATGTACCTGGCCAATGACAGACCAGCTATTCCCGCTCCGATTACACATATTCGTTTATTGTTTTGGTTCTAAAACAATTTAGCACATTTTATTTTTAAGAATTATTTGGTATGAAAAAAATCTCTGTAATTAGACCAGTGTCCGTGTCTCGCTCACATAAGTCATCTAGGACACATTCGTAAAAAAACTCGACTTTAAGTATTTTCTCAAGAACGTTCATGTTTTGTACACTCCGAATTTGGAATGTGCTTCAGGACACGAGGCGGCAGCGCGTTCCTAATGCTTCTGGTGTGACAAATGTCCATAGGCGACGGTGACCCCCTTTTTTTATTGCTGTAGGATAGCAGACAGGCTAACGGCCCGCTTAGGATTTAGCAGTTACCGTCGCCTATGGGTGTTTGCAACGCTAGTGGTATCGCGAACACGCTGCTGTCCTATAAGGGTACAGAAACCCCTGCTATCGGGTGGGTCGTTTGCTGGTGTAATACTGAACTCCAGCATTTATAACAATAAATATTGGGGGATGGTGTACGAGGATAATCTCCGTGCAGGAGCGAAATAAGAATACTGATACCTGCGGCTGCAAAACCATCCTAGCTTGGTGGTACGGCTCTAAGCCCATCTAGATGGCACCCTTAGTCTCTAAACATGCCGCCACAATAATCTTGCCTATGTGACCAGATTCCAGTTCCACTACGCAGACGGCAGCATGTCAGCGAAGGCCTTAACGTTGCAAACATTTGTAGGCGACGATAACTGCTTACTATTAAATGAGCAGTCAGCCTGTTTGTCTACAGTAATAACAAAAACTAAAAACCGCAAAAATTTCTTTTTACTTGTTTTTGTACTTAGTAAAATATTATTTATGATGATAATGATTAGTTGAACCAGCAAACGTTGTTCTGCCTTAAGAATAAAAAAATGTCCTAAAAGCCTATGCTCTTTATTGCCCTTAAAATTCATCAAAATTGGTTCAGCGGTTTAGGCGTGAAAGCGTAACAAACAAACTCACTTTCGCATTTATAATATTAGTTACGATGTTTGTATGGCTGTCATAAATTTTGGTTGGTTCATATTTTTGGTGAAAACAGATATTGTAAAATACCCGAAATGTTAAGAATAATATGTAGTCAAAATAAACCGTTATTAAAATTAATAAATCCATCATCATCCCTCACTATACGATAGAAATCAAATTTTTGCATGAATTTTGAATAATCTGCATTGGAGTATCTTACAATCAGCAATTTAATACTAATTTAATAATGAAGTTACACCAGAATAACTGTAGATGAAGTTTGAGTCTAGCATTCTTCGCAAACGCACAACTAATGTCAGTTATTGTTATTTAGGATGAAGAGACGAAATACTTAACTCTTACTCATATAGCATAATATTCTACTTCCACTTTCTCGACTACGACTCACTGTAGATTAAACTGCGTACAATAAGTTTTACTTACGTTAATTTTGTATCGTATTTTTTTAAATACCACTAAATATCTCAAACAAAATATTTTGGGTACTTTCAAATTTATTATTTATTATGGAGACAATATAATTTGATGTATAACGCTAAAACTCACCATATTTTATTAAATATATCAAAACACGAACTTGAAATTCTCGCTAACACATTGTAATATAAAGTGTCCTCTTGATGTTGATATTATTATCACAATTTTATCGAATGGCGTAACATGACTGCTTTGTTTGAAGTATTTACAATGACTATCATATGTCGCGGTTTAATATAAGAGCGAAAAGACTTGTCCGCTTTTGATAGCCTTGTGACGAACAGATAATGAATTGATTAAATGATTTTTCACTTTTAATGATGTATGATTATAATAATTTTAACGTTTTCATTATTATGTGGAAGTTTAAATGTAAACGATTTGTTATAAGGAGTTCAAATGTAGGAATGATTTGACATTGAAACTTACTAATTGATTAAGAATACGTTTACACATGTTTTGTCAAGCCCATTGAAAGTTATTATTGCTTACTTTTAGATTATATATTATTATAATAATTTATGAATTTATTAGTTAGTACTTGAATAGGCTTGGAACATCGCGTGGCAGTGGCTTTTTGCTTTTTTTTATACGCTTTATATTAACGTGACCTGTATGTAACAGAATTTTACGATTTGTCGGATTTCGACTCGATTTTTACCCACTTTGAACAGTCAAAAACATCCAAAATTCTGCCGAAACGCCATCTGGAGATGAATTAATAATATTGCCTGAAGATGGCGTTTTAATAAAAACCTTTACCGATTGGGAATTGACAACAAATAAATTACATTAACACGCTTTTATTTTATAGTTAATCCAACTAAAAAGTTATAAATATATTATAGTTTAAAAAAAGTAAAAAAAATACTTTTACGCTTTTGTAGAAAATCAAACTAAAAGGTAAAAAATCATTTTCAATAAACTTAAATTATGGATAGTGAGATTATAAAACAATTAATTTTATATTGTAAAAAAAGTGTTTAGTGGTGTAAACTATATTTAGTGGGCTGTCAGCTTGCCTGTTGTTCGACAGTAATAAAAAATATAAGACAATAGGATACAAAAAAAAAATAGCATGAATAAATATCCAATATGTATTGCAGAGACAATTAATTTCATTATTGTATACCTCATCATAAACCTCATCGTGTGTCGTCTTACCTGTATATTTACACAACTGACAACATTATAGTAAAACAGGACACACGCAAATAAATTTTTCCACTGCATTTTATATAATTAATTGAATAAATAATTCTAATTCATTTGAATGTTGATAATACTGAGCCGATTGTGGTGTGCGAGTCGCAAGTTCACCGAGTATATTGATATTAACCCAATAAATACATTATATAATATGGTTTATCGATTTATTTTTATTAATGACGTAATGTCAATACAGTATGGACCTTTTATTCGGATGGGACTTACATTTTTCTGAGATAATAAATAATTATCTTATATATTCTTCTTTGTAATTCCTTTATACTAGCTTCGACCAGATAATAAGACGGGATCCTCTATTTATTAATTAATGAATTGATTTAACTTTTATGAGAGCGGCTATACTTTGTCCTCCCAACAACGACAAGAAGATATTTCATTGTTGTTATCGAAGTTAAAGCCATTCGCATACCGGAGGGAATTTAACGTATTGTATTGGATATACATGCATCACATTTCAACTAAATAAACCAAATTATACAAAAATAGTTAAATTTGTTATTTATTTATTCATAAATTAGCATTGAAGGTACCAAAGTGCAAAAAAGTCGGTGAGTATATTTTATTTAATACGGTAAAAATATTTTTAAGCAAAAAAGTGATTTGGAACTAAATATTTAATATATTAAATCCATACTGTTTTCTTATGAAATTTTTTTAAAATGATGGTTTTTATAAGGTCTTTATTATTCTATTACAATAAACTGTAGATATTGGATGCATAATAAATATGCTTCGGTGGATTTTTAGCGTCCGCAGTAGCCTTTGTGTCCTTAGCAGACAAAATGCGAGACAGTCGCTTTCGATGTTAAGGCAATATTTTTCTCTTACAGTAACCGGCTTCTTACGTGTATAGCAAATTATCATAGTTACCACTTTCAACGGCCCGGGAGGAATAGACCAAAAAAGTGCTGGCTTGACGCAGTGAGGGGTGATATGCGTTCAATAGACTCATTAATTACTAAGGATGCCCTTCGGCGGGGTCTTCACCCTGCGAATTGGAGAAGAAAAATCCGAGAGCAGACCTTGGATAACAAAGCGGAAGTTTTGGTAGCAACCGAGTTTTATGTCTAGGTGACGATGATTATGCATAATAAAATGAAATGAAAACGTTAAGATATATATAAAAACAAATCAATGTTAAAAAATGTAAGACTACTAAATCCATTACACCCAGAAGATCTATCTATTGTGTTTATTAATAAAAAAATCAATATATTCCGATTCTACAGCACTACACTTGAATATCATATTATAATTTAAAAATAAATAAGATAATATAAACTTAATAATTAGAACACACTGTACAATAAATATAATTAATCGATAAAGAGGAAAAACCACTTATTCACATCCCAGCGAAACGGTTTACAGTTCTTTATTTTCTATTTTAAAAACAATTCATTCATATGAATATATATTTTAACTAGCTGACCCGGCAAACGTTGTTCTGCCATATAAATTAAAAAATAGACTATGTTCTTCTCCAAGGTACAATCTATCTCTGTTACCGAAATTCATCAAATTGAAAACATAACAGACAGAGTTACATTCATATTTATGACCCGGTGAACTTCGATCTTCTTCTTCATCTAAGCGTTGTATCCCGGTCACAACTTAAACTTCTGTTTCGGTGCCCGGGGTCCGCTTTCCGACTTTTTATACTTCACTTCACACGGTCTTCAGCATCCATGGTAGTGAGCCCATTAGCACGGACTTTTTGGGTCTACCCCTCCTGCCGGGGCCCGGTGAAGGCAGCATGGCCAGACATTTGTTTCCCACGTAAGCATCTGGTGAACTTCGATATTTGTGTAAAATGTGGTCAAAAATTAAGCCGATCAAAACAAATTATAGGGATAAACTACATAAAAAGCAATCTCTATATTAATTTGAACTTTCAATATTAGGCGTGATTGCTCAATCTTAACTTACAGTGATGAATAAACACTTCTCAAAAACTCACCGTATAATTGAGATGAAACTACACGAAATGATAAATTAATTATTTATCAATGTATCCATCTGTGTTAAACGATATTTGTAGCGCGCATTCTGTCAATCGCTGACAGTTATTTCATACAACTGACAGCTATGTCAAAAAACTGATACTGTAAAATTATTATTTTCGTTAATTTTTCTTAAATTTTCTTGAATTTTCTAATGTTCCCCTCAACTTTCTTAATTTTTTCTTCCATAAGAACCTTCGCCTGACATTAATAAATACAACAAATAAAGAATTAGCGAAATTATTCCATCCGTTCACACGTGATGCGATGACCAAGGGAAATAGAGATTCATTTTTATATATATATATATATATAGATTTATAATTAAACAGTTATTTTGAATTAAAAAAGAAATATATAAACACGGATGTTATCGATGCCTCATAAAAATATCTTTGTAGAGGCTCTTTTCCTGTCCGTTTCAACCTCTTAACGGCCTTAAAACTTTTTTCGATGTCCTCAAACTTGCGCATACAGTTCTTGGCCATCAAGGTAGCAATTTTACCTGCCTAAGTTTTGATTAATGAAAGATGAGATGGTGCCAGAGTGCCCCCGTGTATCCAGTGACCAACCAATACTCTATAGAACAAGTCACAGCATCCATCCGGTCTGTTGGCGCGTACTAAACATACAGTTGGACAAAACTGGTTATGTACTTATCTATTAAGTTTTAAACTTCAGGTACCCAGGTATTAACAAAGAATTGACGACACAGCTTGATCAGAGGCTACGTAAATAGTCTGGTACGGTCATATATGTAGGTTCAACTCCGACTGAGAAGAAAATATTTTTGCAAGTTTTTAAAAGAGCCCTGAGATACAAAGTTTTCACTCAGTTTTTTTTTATATTATTAATTACAAGTACATATTTCGTTAGCATTACCGAATAACCGGAAACCGAGGAGAAACTCTTTTATGTTATCATAAAATAAAATTTCTTAGCTTTTTTATTGATTATCCTCGCGTGATCCTTTCTTTTCTCTATGACTGTCAAATTCCAGGAAAGGCTTAAAAAGTCTTTGTTTGTCTTTATCTTCGAAGATCTTAGTGCAAACACACCTTTTAGAAGGTATTAAGTATCTACTTAACAATTTTTATGAGTAATGTTTGAAGACCTTAGTTAAATTTAAGATAATTCCGTTACATAGATACGGATACATAGATATATACATACAGTTCAAGTTAATATAAAACGTCTAATAACTTCCCTTTGAGGAGAGGCTCAAGCCCAGGAGTCGGAAGTTATGGGCTGTATTTTTTTATTGCTGTAGGACAGCAGACGGCCCGCTTAGAATAAAACTTGGGTCACTAATGCCGGGACACAACACAAGGTTATTATCGCGGCGTACTTAAGTCAAAAGGTGGTCGTCATCCAGACGGGTTTGGGGCCCTACCACGTAGCTAGGATGGGTGGTTTTGTCGCCTTTTATGACAGGCCGACCCCGACCGCAGAGATTAATATTCTTTTTCCGCCCCTGCAAGGATAAAACCTAATACCTAATTTATGTATCTCCTTTTCGTGTAATGAGGGACTGTCGTAAAAGACGATAAAACAACTCTAGCTTCTAGGAGAGCTCCAAGCCTGTCTGGATGGCAATCACCCTAGTCTTTAAATATGGCGTCTTAATAACCTTGTGTTCCGACATAGGTGACCCAAGTTCCAATTTCCCTACATGGACGGCAGCGTATCTGATGTTCTAAATCAATACAAAAATTATAATAAATACATATTTCCTTCATAGAAGTCAAGATATAAGTTAATAAGGTGATGATTTCTGCTATAAAATCATATGGAAGGGATGTTTTGGTCAAAGCCATCTTACCCTCGCCCTTAAATAGTTCAAAGTTGAAGTAGTGCCCTCTATAAGGTCCAAAGAGGTGCAAATTAAATTCAGTGGGGCCGTTTTGTCGCGACAACTGTATTATGTTTTAAATTGACCATGAAAAAGAGTTTGGGAGAGACCGTGGCGGGAAAATGTAGTATATCGATAAAGTCAGAATGTTTTTTCTATATTTGTTCGAGGCTGAAATAGCGGAGTACAGACTCATGTACAATACAATGCCTACTCTTACATAAATAAACAGTATAATGTCCCACTTTTGGGTACATTTCTCCTTCCCTAAAGCTGATTAGCGGGTAACACATACCGGTGGTCTTAGTACGCAGCTGCAATTAGCAGAACGTATGTGTTATAACACATAACTTATATACGTATATACATTTGTTTTCTAAATAAATACATATTGTATAATACATAAACGCTCAAACTCGGGACAGGAATCGAAGCTGCAAGCATTCCGACAAGCGAAAGCCGTTACGTCACAGAGCTAGTCAATTATGAACATAAATAACAAAACAAATATTCTGTGAAATTAATAATAATATGAATATATGCTTGGTACAGTATGGTTTTATATCATTGTCTTGTGTAACTGATAAATGATATCAGTGAGAGTAATCTACGTAGAATACTTAAGATTAATGTGTCAAGATGTTGTCTTTTAAATATTTATCGATATATCATCATACATCCTAACTAATATTATAAATTCGAAAGTGAGTTTATTTGTTACGCTTTCACGCTTAAATAGCTCAACCAATTATGATGAATTTCGGTATAGTCATAGATTGGACCTTGGAGAAGGATATAGGCTACTTTATTTTAAATTAATACGGCAGAATAACATTGGCCGGGTCAACTAGTTATACATATTTGAGAGATAAGTAACTCTAGTATGCATTTTTATTACCACATAACTGTAAAGGTTCTCTCCATGCAGGAGTGGAGTAAGAATACTGACCCCCGTCTGGATGGCAACTATGGGTGGTTTTTAAATATGTTCCCATAATAACCTTCTGTTGTGTAGCGGCATGAGTAATCCAGGGTCCAATTCATATATGTAGACGGCAGCATGATAGCAATACGTCGCAAACATCCATAGGCGACGTTAACTACATACTATTAAGTAGGCTGTCGACCCGTTTACTGAATCACAGCAATAAAAAAATATATATTCCTACGTTTTTAATTGATACATAAAATCACGATGTATTTGTTATGATGTTTTTTAATTGATTATAGCCTGGCGTGTCTGTTATTTTATGAATACTGCACGATATCGGCACCCTCCCGTAGATTAGCTAGACGAATTTCGAGGGTTGCATGAATCACGCCCATTCGTTCGTATAAATCGAAACATGAATAATATTATAAATTCTTATTTAATCTTCGTTCAAAGAGAAGATTAGGTATAGCAATAATATCAAAGAAAAATTTTAAGAACACTAACAAACACAGAGCCTAACGATTTTCACCTTCGGTTTAAAATTATACATATAATCTACTGGTCAGAAATAGTCTTTTGGATATAACATATTTTTATATTGGATATACGGTACATAGTAATTATAAATAATCAAGGACACATGCAGACCAAAGAAACAATGGATGTAATGTGTAAACAAATGAACTATGCTAAGATAAAAGAGAATGGAATTAAATTACATGTGTCGAACCCAGGTAACCGGGTTAAGTCTAGCTGAAGTGATCATTTTAAGCTAGTTATTACTTTATCTCTTATTATATATATAATATGCATATTCTTATATAACTTAGATAAAACGAAGTTTTTTGATCATTTAAAGGCCCTTGAGAACACGCCTCCGTGACGCAATCGTGTAATAGCTGTTCATGGAAAATTGGTCGGTCGCTTTTTTCTAGGAGAAACTCTGAACATCGAGTGTCCCCGATCCGAATTGTATGTGGGACTCCGGGAAAGCTGTTCAACTCCTGAGTACCCACTACAATACCTTGCTGTCCTCCTGTCACTTGGGCCAACTAATAAAATGGCCCACCGATCTCGTGGCCCATGCTAAAGATCCGTGTTTTAGGCTAACCCTGAGCGGTTCTTGGAATAATACCACAAGGAATAAAAAAAAAGGTGTTTTTTACTAATTTTTTTTAATATACAATTTTACGAAAGAGACCTACCTCATTTGTCAACCAGCAGTTGACATGGCTTTTCAATTTTATTACAATGTGGACATACATAGTGGATTAAAACTAAATTATATCGAAATATTGGGCTTATTATGTTTTTATTGATTTTTGAAATGGGTTACGTAAGTTTTAGATGAGGGCTATTGTCTTCCATATTATCTACCTTTAAGCAAATAACATTTATTTGTCTATGAATTTGAATGTTTGTTTAGGCCGGCTGTGCTGGTTCCTGGCAGGACTTAGATCAAACTTGAGGTCTTAAAGGTTAATATGCTTCCATTCACAATAATGGTGAATGGACCGACTATTAAGAATGCCTAAGACTGATGGACTGCCAAATCGGTGAAGGAAAGTATAGAAAGAGGAAGGAAAATTTTAAATGAATCAAATTATATAAACATTGCAAATTTGTTATTTAAATGCCTTTCAACAATATAATTAATAACTGTTATAATGTAGCAAATAGCACATTTCAGCGGTAAATTAAAATGGAATGTATCCTTATCAAGTCAGCAGAGATGCCTGCTCTATTAAATTTCCCATTAATTGATAAATACTTGACCAGTGGCGTGTGTAATCGAATGTTCATACATGAAACTTTTGCTAATACATTATAAACCTTATTTTCATGGAAACCTAGTACATTTCAGGTTGAAATCTAATAGTCAAAGGTATAGAGTGACATGACGCGAAATAATGGGTGACCACTTTTGAACTTGGGATATTTCATACATTTTCATCATTTCAATTTGTTTGGCACGTATCTTTGTAATTGATTAACAATTTTTTTTTATTTATATGAGTTCTTCTTAAAAGAGACCTGCACCGAACCTGGAAGGGCTGTAATCAAGCTCAGTGCTTTCTTTGCCTGCCACCAACAACTCATCCCCCTCTCTCATACAGCTCACTGTTCTGTCTATCTCCCTCCCACTCTCCAGATGCACGGTGCACTTTGGGTCCATGACCAAGAAGAACTATGTCTAAGAAGTATGTCTATGAAAATTGTTTAACTTGATTTTGTCATAAGCTCTTTGTCAAACTAATATCTACTAATGTGCACTTTTTGATATTTCAACATTTTGAATAGCTTGCCACCCAAACTTTGATATTAACCGCTCTGTCATTCTAATCATTAAATTACTTTAATACAAATAACTTTACAATAAATTGTTTCATATAAAATTTTACATGAGAATGTTTCTACTCTATATTTTAAAGTTTAACTTTTTGCACATTGACAACGACGATATGTATTATCTATAAGAGCCAGTAGTAATGTATTATATGCTTTAATATACGTTAAATATTGCCCAAAACTAAAATTTGTTGTATTGAATAACTACCGTTTGTCGTTCAGTTTAACAATGTGTTTTAGTTGATTGCGTGTGTTGCGAATTATTTCCAATAACTAGGATAGTTAGTAGTATAGATAGTTAGTAGTAGTTTTTAATCATTTCAATTTTGAATGTATCCGGTAGAAAAAAATTGTTTATCTTTATAATATTATTATAAGGATGTTGAGATAAAAATTGTTGCCAATATATCATTAAAACGGTCATATTCATGCGTAACAAGGAAAGTTTATATTCTAACCGCATCGTTACCACTTTCCTTGAGCACAATGGACTGACCGCATCTCAAAGGAAAAGTTGAACACTTTTGAAAATTACCACGGTTGGGCGAGCTTCGCACCTTTGAATATCTCGTAAATTTCACTGTTTGAAATAAGTTATTTTTAAAGGTTGATTGTCGAGTTGCGATAAATTTACTGACTGATATTTTTTCAAGGGGAAAGTCTTCATAGATTTAGTATCGGACTTATACCGACTAATATAGTATTTCTGTGAGCTTGTGTACCTTTTTTTGAACTCACTATTAATCTCTCACTATTTAAAAGATGAGTACAATAAGCTAACGGCCAACCTTCAGGATTGAAGAAGAAGAAGTTGACAGGTTGATGGCTTACTTAATTATGAGCAGTTATCGTTAAATATAAATGTTTGCGACGATGACATGTTAGGGGTCGTTGAAATTTTAATACCCTATTTTTAATAAACCTCTTGTTCGTCAAAGAAAAATAAAAGTATCGGCTGAAAATCAAACTAATTTATTTTTCAGCCGATATTCTTTGTAATTGTTCTACTTTTTCGTCTTTTAATTTTGTAGCTATGTCTTTAGGTTGTTAAGTATATCATTATTATTAGCTTCAAGTTCATTTGTTCATAATTTACCATGATATTAAATTGTAATAATATGGTGATCATTTTAACTATGAATATAATCTCTCTACGCTAGAAGCTTCTAAGTGATCTAGCAGGTATTCTAGGTAGCAAGTAAAGTTGCGATAGATCTCAATTCAACATAGCTAAAACTCCGTGGCTCACTTGTCTAAACTGCTGAAATTATCTTGAAATATTAATAGTAAAATCATTTTTAAAAGATTTAAGACATTAGCATGAAATCCAAACAGTAGCTCCAAAATATTATTGCCAAATTTGTAATTGGCATGAAACCCTTAGAAAATAAATTTATTAGACAAGGATAATATTAATAGTGTAGTTCAGCGGTTCTCAATCTTTTTTGCTGACGGAACCCTTTTGGAAAGCGATGTACTTGATGGAACCCTACAATAATACAGTAGTTTTTAAAAGTATATTTTTTATTAATAAGCATAATAAAAGTACCTACCATGTAACAGTTACTTACTACTTATTTACATAACAAGTATAATAATAGAAGATATTGAAAAAGAAAAAAAATCTAACTAATGGGAGGTATGAAACTGTTTTTTTTATTTTTCATCAATCGGTTGATATCAGGTATGATAGAGGACAGTCGAAGTCTCATATCAGGTTCGGCGTCCAATCTATTGCGGTATTTTGTTTTCCTGGCTGCATAGGTTGAGAATCCTTTTTCGCACAAATATGTTGTTGGGAACGGGAGAAGAATATTCAGAGCCATTTTGGCAAGCATTGGATTCATCACGGATTCTGCACCAAAAATCGTTGAGAAACGTAGTTTTGAACAGTGACTCCATAATTGTGTCTGATGACATTTCTAAAAGAGATTCATATATCTCGTTTGACATACTTTCGGGCTTTTGTAAGTTGGGTGAAAAAGTATTATGAATTCAGTTTCATTTTTGTATTCTGTTCTTCGGGAAAATACTTCTCAAAAGATGCGCTCAACGAAGTTAGATATTGGACCAATTCTTCGAATACATCATCTTGAAACATTTATGAGTCGTTATCGCTAACAAACTCATTGAGTGACGTAAAGCTTTCTATTTCTCTCTTTCCAATGCAAATAATCCAAAAATCTAATTTTCTATTGAAGGCAGTTATTTTGTTACATGTCTGGAACACTGTTGTCTGTTTACCTTGCAATGATAAATTTAATTCGTTCAGTTTAAAAAAAAACTGAACGAATTTTTTGCATAAAAGACAGTCGTAACAACCAAGTTTTATCATTAAAACGGTCTTTCAAATTAAAAGAAGTATCTGAAAGAAACGTTTGTAACTTGGCTCTAAGCTCAAATAGCCTTGTTAAAGTTTTACCCTGAGACAGCCATCGCATTTCTGTATGGAGCAGCAGTGTTTTATGTTTGCTACCATAATCTTCACACAACAATGAGAACAATTAGGATTGTAATGGACGTGATTTGATAAAGTTAATTATTTTTACCGCTTTATCCATAACTAATTTTAGATTTGACGGCATGTGCTTCGATGTTGACCAGAGAGAGGGGTTTTGATTTTTTTTTCTATATACTTGCGGAACCCTTACAGGGGTATCGCGGAACCCTAGGGTTCCGCGGAACACACTTAGAGTATCGCTGGTGTAGTTATTAAACATAATAAAGGTTTCGCAAACAAAACTCAATATTGAGTAAATCAGGTTCTTCTAAAATTGCGATACCCTTTATAAGGTGGTTATGTATATTTATTTTAAGAAAATATGGCCAGTAATAATTGAATATAGAATTACAACGTTTACAATGTCATTTATTAATCATTTATTTATTTTATTGTATTTGGGTATGAACTTGTAGGAAAGCACTTATTAGTAAGCAGTGACCGTCGCCTATGGATATTTGACGTCATCGCATCACAAACACGCTGTTCACGGAGGAGAACTGGAAGCTGGCCACTCATGGAACACAGCACTAGCTTATTATGCCGGCATGATTAGAAACCAGAGGTGGTTGCTATCGAGACGCACTTGAAGCCATATCCCTTAACTAGGGTTGTTTTGTCGCCTTTTATGACAGGCCACTCCATACCACAGGGACCAGTATTATTACTCCGGCCCTGCACGAAGGAAAACCGTTGTTTGTATGTACCAAATATAAAAATTGTATGTTACTTTGTATAAGGTGAAAATTTTTCACCGACTACATTGTCTTTTAAACATATAAAACCGCAAATGTATGTACATAAATAAGTAAACAACAAACATGAAGTCCCGGGCGTGCAGCGAACGTTCAATTTGTCTTGGTAATAGAAAAATTCCATGGAAATCGGTAACCGGCGTGCGGGGGGAGTGCGATCCAGCCAAGATGAGATACGGCTGAAATTATAGACGTCAATAAATAAAGATGGGAGACAATATTATTATTTCTTAGACATAATTGAGATTGTATTTTAGTAGTTGAAGATGAATTTTAGTGCACAAGGAGAGTTAAAAATTATTTTATTAGTTAAAAAACGTGGTGACGTATTGCACTCAAAACGCAATTTTCGTCAACAATATGATCTCTTAGACTTTTTTCTTTCGATGTGTGCGTGTTATAACATTTTTTTAATTGATGTAGAACAGCAGACTGGTTGACGGACTATTTAGAATTTAGCAGTTACCTTCGCCAATGGGTGTTTGCAACGCCAGGGGCATCGCTAACATGCTGCTGTTCGCGTAGTGGTACCGGAACGTGGTCACTTATGCCTGAAGACAACGTAGACGGGCTTGGAGCCCTACCACCTAGCTTGGGTTGTTTAGCCGCCTTTTACGACACGCCGATCCCGGTTGCAGAGGTTACTATTCTTTCTCCGCCCCTGCATGGATAATAATTACTACGTAAAGACTGTGAAGGTAAGTCTCCCTTTTTTCAGCGTCACTAATAATGCCGGAGCTGCGAGTGTCCGTCATTTTACATCTATTGATATAGGTTTGTGCGCAAACAATTTGATGAGATTTTCGTATTACGTTACGCTTAGTATTACACACATTACTTTATAATAATACATAATTATGTTGTACGTGACAGCTAAGCAGTAACACATTCGTCGTACAACCCACAGGTCACGTATTCTGTTATTCCGTCATTTGGATGACTTGGAAAAGCTCAGTGAGAATATTCATTGTCAGCTGTAGTACATTATTTTTAAAAGTATGAATAAATGAATGAAAACTCTTTATTGTTCCACCACAAACAGATTAAATAGAGATAAAAAAATTACAAGGCGTTACGGGTTCTATTAATCTAGATCTTCTTCCCCCAGTCGGGTATTGGGGCCTCGAGTTAACACTCAGGAGTAAACTCAGAAGGCTACGACTCCCCGGTGACGTGGTTCGAGCTGCGGGAGTACACGACCATGTTAGTGTGGCGTCACCGCAGCTCTACGTTAGCCCATCTTGGTTTGGTGAACCAATCTTGGTTATCGACGGCCATCAGCGTCTTGTGTTGGCCTATCTGTGGCTTGATGATCTCGGGACCTCAGTTTCTCACCCAGGTCTGACGAGCGTTCTATTAGGTCCTCTGGGGTCGGTATCCAAATGCCACGGTGATCTGGTGGCCGGGCGTTCAGAGAGGTAATGTCGTGGAGGTGTGTGTGGGGACCATGGTCGGTGCGTCCTCTACACGAGGAATGCCTACTCGCGGGCGATTACATCTATTCTGACGTACCGACTCGCACCTGTGCATACTCGTAGGAAGATGTTTTTCTGGCCTTCTATGCGCCGCAGAGTCTCTATCGTATAAAGCGCAAGCCATGCTGGAGCTGCGAGGTTCTATTAACGCCTCGCGTCTGGGTATTTATATATAATATGTATTTATTTACGAAAGAAAAGAGAATACGTAGTATAGTAGGTATCCATAACACAAGTGCTATGATAATTAATTTGGGACTAGATGGCGCTGTGTGAATTGTGTTAAAATTATTAATGGGCAGCTTTATCTCTTCCAGGCAACCTTATGGAAATAAAGATTTTCTTTCTTTATTAAACATAATAAAGTAAATATAAAAAGGACTTCATCTTAACATCTATAAGGAATTTGTTGGAAAATTCTTTTGTGTGAAAATGTCTTACGAATGCCCATACAAATCCTCGTTTCGAGGTCCTGCCGTGGACAGAATGAGTCCTGCACATTATGGGATTAGTGGACACAAAGGCGGGCTTATTGGACGGAACGGCGACGTTTAGGGCTTAACTTTTGTACTGCCAACGTGACGTGGACGGGATCTCGCTGAAATGTTAGTTATTGGCTTTCACAGGAAAATGTAGCTGAAAGCATTTTTATATACATATATCCTTGACGCGGATGCGCTTTGTTATTCGAGCTTATTATTTCGTTGCTTAGTTATTGCGTTTTTCAATAAATACTTTAGATGGGAATCACAATCATTGAGTTAATTGTTAGTATCAAAATTAAAATTGTTTTCTTCTACATCTATTTATCCTTTCACTAGTATGTGAGCCCGGTTGTACTCGAAGCTACGCTGACTAATGTGTGGCTAAATTTCTGTGCCTAATTAGTTAGTCCTCTTTCACGGCACATTCATTTATGGAAGAGCCACGAGATAATAATGTATTGAATGTGTCTAAATCTTGCTTTTACGATAGCAACTGCCATCTGAATCATTAAACATTTAATCAAAGTTAAACAATGCCTCTCTAGCTATGAACTAGCAAAATCAATATTCCGTTTGTTACCTTTCACGTCTTCTTAGAGAAGTTAGGGGATAGCCCTATAGTATACCTAAACATTAACAGTTTTTGAAACGTAACATTATTTAATACTTAGTCATTAAAATTATAATACTTTAGTTTCAATTATTGTTTTACTGTTGTTATTACCAAATTATTAGAATAAAGTATAATAATTTATAAATAAAGTCAAAACTAGTATAAAGAAATTGTAGCGGTTGACAAGCTTGTATTGTGTAGGTGCAGCAAGCACGATGAGTAATGAACAGTCCACCCCCTTCTTATCTCGATCACATATCTACTTCAATTTACTAGTGTTAATCTTTGAAGCTGAATACAATCTTTATTGACTGTCAAGTAAATATTGCAACACTCTGCTTAAAAGCAAATACCTAATGATAATAATAATATCAGCTCATAGCGTTCCACTATTGGACTTGGGCGTCTCCCAGAGGGGACGAACCGTATATCCGCCACGCTTGTCCATGGCGGATTGGCAACATTTTCCTTCACCATCGGTACATGGCAATTACGCAGTAATACGCACATTAGGCGAGAAACTGACTAAGCTGTGCATAGTGCACCGTGGGACTTGAAACCGTGACCTCTAAATTGGTCTCCGAGTGAAATACCAGTGAGCTACAAGGCTGATGACCCTAATGATGATTCAAAAAGTATTATTTTCTAAGTGGTACGGCCCTAAGCCCACCTGGATGGCAACATAATAACTTTGTGTTGTGTTCCGATATTAGTGACCCAAGTTCCTGTATCCTTACGGGACAGCAGCGTGTTCGTAACTGCTAAATTCTAAGTGGGCCGTCAGCCTACCTACTGTCCTACAGAAAAAAACATTCAATACTGGATTAGAACATTCTACTCAGCTGTTATTGTGACTTTTCTGGGAAAGGCCATATTTGTCATATGTTTCAACTGTAATACAAACATAATTAACTCACTTCGGGAATATGTTTGTCCAATCATTATCATAAAAAATAGTAATATCTTTCACGGAAGACTTTATTAACTGTAAATAAATTTGTAATATAAATAAAAAATAATACACATAAATTTGTTATCTATAGTTGTGAAACATAATACATCAAACAAGTACGAATTTCGCCGTATTGTACGAAAGCTTTGCCATAATTCGATGTAATTCTTAATGGAATAAATACAGGTGATCGAATAAACATTTTTGATGCTTATTTTGAGCGGAGGGAGACGGCGTTTGTCAAAGTATTAGTAATGTTATTCATTGGTCAGTTTCATTTGCACTTAAACGTGATATTGTTCTTCTAATCCTTATACCGCATTGTGTGGCTTTCAACATGGTCCTCCCACTGACGTTTAGCTGTCACCACAACATTAATACCTTTTTCCTTTTTTACGCATCTTTTATTTGGTCTACTCCTTTTGCACTCTTTGTATTGAAAGTGGATCTTTCATTCCAAGCATTCTCCTTTCACAAGGACATCTTCCTTTCTGGCGTTGTTGCAGGTCATTACTTGGTCTACTTTAGTAACTCTATATTGACCCCTTTCAAGAATAGTGGGGACGCTTGCATGTATATATGTAGTATATACTACAATTTAGTTTATATTAACTGTCTAGTACCCATAACACAAACGCTCTGCTGCTTATTTGGGACTAGATGGTGTTGTATAAACGTTCATAGTATATTTATTTATATCGAGCAGTTGTTAGTAGGTTAATTCCTTTTATGATCTAATTGCGTTTGTGACTCAATAAATTTGATATTGTACTAAATAAATACAGTAAGTATATACTTTGGAGTATTATTCCTAGGTATAGGCACATAGTATGGCACTTATGCCTATTTTCCTTGTCATCATACACTTTAATTGGCTTTTAATAGGGAAAACCGAATACTTAGCATGTAACTGCCTGCTTTATTGCTGAGGAACAGCAGACAGACTGACGGCCCACTGAATAATAAGCAGTTACCGTCCCCTATGGACGTTTGCAACACTAGGAGCACCGGGAACACGCTGCTGTCCCATTGGGTTACAGGAACCTGGGTCACTAATGCCGAAACTCAATACAAGGTTATTATGACGGCGTACTTAAGATTAAGGGTGGTTGCCATCCAGACGGGCTTCGGGCCCTACTACTAAGGTACTAGGATGGGTTGTTATGTCGCTTTTTACGACATGAGAACCCGGCATGTTTACTTTGCACCTAGAAAAAGAAGAGAATAAACTCATATTTCATATTCGTACGCATAGAAGATTACACGGTCAGACCCACTAATTAGGTTAAATACTTAGGATTTGTTTTTCACGCGTCTGGTGATTTCTGTTGCAAATTTAATGCGCACATAGTTGCCTAATGACATGAGGTGACTGGTGTTATTTGTGATCCCAACATGCAGATTCACATGCAATATCACGAGACAGGCCTATAAAACTGTCATTAAGTGTGTTCTTTTATACAGTTGAGAAGCGTGGCTAGTGGTGAAGTAACACAAGCAGGAACTACGTTCCACAGAAACGAACATGTTGTGGTAGATGTGTGGACTGACACGAAAGCAGCACTCTCATCCGTGATAGTGTGGATAAATTACAGGAGTTTTATCTTCGCTGATATGGCCATATTTTACGGCAACCGGCTACTTATGTGGGGAACAAGTGTTGCTTGACGTCGTAAAAACTGATATGCGTGCCAATAGACTTACTGTCAAGGATTCGATGTGAGAAGAGGAAGAGAAAAAATTGGAAGGCGGAGCCAAGACACAGAAACAGAAGTTTAACCAAGATATTGAGGTTATAATGACGAAGAATTTAAAAATTATAAGAATGAAAGATGACATCCCCGTGTTATGGTGAAAATAGATATGTAAGAGTATATTGATGACGGCAAACATTGTTATCACTACCTCTATGCAGACAGCAACGTGTTCACGTTTCCCTAACGTCGCAAATATCTATCATCATCATCATTTCAGCCGGAAGACGCCCACTGCTGGACAAAGGCCTCCCCCAAAGATCTCCACGATGACCGGTCCTGCGCTGCCCTCATCCAACCTATTCCGGCGATTTTGACCAGATTATCGGTCCATCTTGTGGGGGGTCTACCAACATTGGGTCTTCCAGTACGCGGTCGCCATTCGAGGACTTTTCTGCCCCAATGGCCATCAGTCCTTCGTGCTATGTGCCCAGCCCACTGCCACTTCAGTTTTGCAATCATCCGGGCTTTGTCGGTGACTTTGGTTCTCCTGCGAATCTCCTCATTTCTGATTCGGTCTCGCAGGGAAACTCCGAGCATAGCCCCTCTCCATTGCCCTCTGAGTGACCATGAGCTTTCTCATAAGTCCCATAGTTAGCGACCACGTCTGCGTTCCGTAAGTCATCACTGGCAACACACATTGGTTAAAAAGCTTCGTCAAGACGAAGCTTTTTAACCAATGTGTCTCAAGAGACACTGCGGTATTTGGGACGAAAAGATTTTACAGAGCTTCCCGAACGCTGCCCATCCGCAAATATCTATAGGTGATGGTAATGCCTACTTTTATGCCTTGATCACACGTACCGAGCAAACGGGCGAGACAGTGCTCTCGGCCGAGTACTCGGGAGGGTGGACACTCGGCCTAGTAAGTAGAACGAAAGCCGAGCTACTGACTCGCCACTTCGTTCGGCCGAGCACTCCACCGAGCGCTCGGCGCTATGTTTATACGCACCGAGTACTCGGCTGAGAGCACTGTCTCGCCCGTTTGCTCGGTACGTGTGATCAAGGCATTAGGGTATGTAGACCGTCAGCCTGTACGCTGTTCTTCAGCAATAAAAAAAGAGAAGAAAGTGGACGGAGAAGACATGTGCCGACCCCGCTCAATGTGGTAAAAGGACAGGAAGTTCAAATAGTAACAAAATATCTTTAGCTATCCTCATAAATATTATCAGAATCAAAACATCAAAAATAATGTAATTTTACTACTGGACATACAATTGAGTTAGATTTCAAGCTATTCAGATTTGTATTCGTTACCGATTTTAGGCATAGACACATAACTCCCTTTTACACTCATGTATTCTACTACAGCTTTTAAAGCTTAATAATTAGTTAAACTATGTAAAAGGGTTTGTTTCTCCTCTCAAACGTATTCATGTATTTATTTTGCCTTTGGTGAATAAAAGTTTGAGGACTTATATCTATTATAATGGCAAAATATTGGCAAGCTATTACGATTGGGCATATTAGAGCGTGCCCACCGCGTCTAATACGCAAGATCGAATAATTCGATCGCATTATTCCCTAATACGTACTGATGCCGCTTCAAAGGTTCTCTGAATCCCTGTGAGAGGGCGAAAAAACGATGAATAGGGCTTAAGGAATCTAATAAAGTGGGACATTCTTCGGAGAGGTCGCGTCGTCTCGACTAATTTCGCATCACCACATTGGTACTTATCTTTTGTTAGATTTGTAATACGTATAAAGATTTAGCATAGATGTGTAGTTATGTTTTTCATGGCGTAGATAGTTAAAACGGGACAAAATTTACAAACAATAGTTCGCAGTGCTCTTTGTAAGTAGTATTAAATACGAAAATACCTTGGATCAAATCGGCAATTGCCTCTACTTTTTGCTGCCTAATATAAATTGTTACCTCAGGATATTTAAGAAATGATAAATCGAACTAAAGAGTGAAAAATAATTCTCAATATAAGAATGAAATAATTTTTTTTATTATTGTGGGACAGCAGACAGGCTGATGGCCCGCTTAGAATTTAGCAGTTACCGTCGCCTATGGGCGTTTGTAATGCGCAGTGGCATCGCGAACACGCTGCTGTCCCATAAGAGTACAGGAACTTGGGTCACTAATACCGGAACACAACACATGGCGGCATACTTAAGACCAAAGGTGGTCGCCCTTGGGCTTGGGGCCCTACCCCGTAGTTAGGGTGGGTTGTTTTGTCACCTTTTAAGACAGGCCACAGAGGTTAGTATTCTTTCTCCGCCCCTGCATAGATAAAAATAATGAATGAAAAATATTAGTATTATGGTCAAAATGCCATATCTTTCATATCATTTTTGGACTAATCATACAAATCAAATATTTTCGAGAACGCATTTATCGAGCACCCCTCGCTTTTTTCACAATACTATTACATAGTTTATACATATGCTACATATTTAGATTGCATAACTACGTACAAGACGACGACGAGCCGCAGTGCATTAGCAAACAAGCAACAAAGGCAGTGGCACCATTTAGCGGCGTTGCCAATCGGCTTAGGGCGGCGGCCGTTGGAGTATTAAAGCATACATCAAATATGCATGCAGCACTCAGCGGGCACACACGGCCACCACAAGCCCAACCCCGAAAGGGAGGTTGGAGCGCCGGCTTCCACAAAATCATGTTTATTAAGTACAAATTATCGAGTCTGCTATGAGGGAGATGGAATTATATTGATAAATTGTATTCTCATTTTTGAAATTATCTGTGTATTATGTTTGGTGTTTAATTGTTTAAACGTGTAATAAAACTTAAACTTAATTTTCAAGGTTTTTATTTGAAATATTCCATCTTTTCGTTGATTTGTATTTTAAAGGTTAATAAGAAAAATAACAGTGAAGTGTCTGTAAATAAATCTGCCCGTTTTGGCTAATGTGAAAGTCCCGGATCCTTTTACCGTTAGACAGGTATTATAAGGAATTAATAAAAGCTATTTTTATTTTGCATATTATTTTATGTTACTTGACAATTGATATATAGGTTTCTAATACTACTAAATACATATACATAAATAAACAATCAGACTCCGACATACGAACGTTACGCGATTACTCCTTCGACGGTTTATGGATTATCTTTTCGGGGCTTTCCAGGAGTAGCCCCGTTCCCTCTATAATAACTCAACACCTAAAGTCATAACCTTTTCATAAAAAAATGTATGCCTCTCTTTCAGAAAAGAAGGTATCAACAAAAAAGTAAGATATGCCTTATAACTGTACCCAAAAGTGTACTGCCAGCTTGGAAGTATTAACTTCGAATAGAATCAAGTAGAAACACTTTTAAGAGAAATTATTAACATTGCTGACCCCATGATTTCGTATATATAATATATTAACGTGATAAGCGAGATAAGCGAGTACATATCTGTACATCTATACAAATAATCTATACATCTATACAAATAAATAAAATTGGAGGGTCTGTTTGTAAAATTAAAATAACCGCTTTTTACTAAGTGCATTTGAATGTGTTACGGTACATATACCAAAACAACATTTTTTACAATTTTTGTCTGTCTGTCTGTCCGTCTTTCTGTCTGTCTGTCTGTCTGTTTGTTCCGGCTAATCTCTGAAACGGCTGGACCGATTTTGACGGGACTTTCACTGGCAGATAGCTGAAGTAACAAGGAGTAACTTAGGCTACTTTTAGTTTAGAAAAAAAAATGGTTTTAGTTAAAAGTGATCAGTTTCGGATTTTTATAATCCAATTTAAGTTGAACTTAGATTTATATCATCAATCATATAAAATAGGGTTCAGCTTAGGCTGGACTTTATAGGTTCGAACGCAGTTTATATATTTCATTTATTTATATTTTAAGATTTATAGGGTTTGTAATCCAAAATAAACCATAAGATATATCCAAAAAATGCTGCCCGAAGTCACTATTCCACGCGGACGGAGTCGCGGGCACAGCTAGTATCTAATAATTGCATTCGTGGAATTTTAATAGAAGATAGATAAATTCTACGTCTTACTTAGGGGCTTTTACAGAAACAGACTAGCGTAGTTTGGCCATTATCCGTGCAGGGGCGGAGAAAGAATACTAACCTCTGCGGCCGGGGTCGGCCTGTTGTAAAAGGCGACAAAACAACCCACCCTAGCTACGTGGTAGGGCCTCAAAGCCCATCTGGATTGCGACCACCTTTGGTCTTAAGTATGCTGCCATAATAACCTTGTGTTGTGTTCCGGCATTAGTAATCCAAGTTCCTGGACTCTTAAGGGACAGCAGCGTGTTCGCGATGCCACTGGCGTTGCAAACACCCATAGGCCACGGTGACTGCTAAATTCTATGCGGGCCGTCACCCTGTCTGCTGTCCTACAGCAATAAAAAAATTATAAAAAATTTAGTACATCCGTTTTAATAACACAAGTGCTCTGCATCCTTACTTTGGGACAAGATGTGACAATCTGAATTGTTAGAGAATATTTATTTATTTTTATTTTCATAGTCGCCATTTATCTTTTATACATGTTTTCCCAGCCAGTAATAGACGAGAATATTCCTTCCTGTATATTTAGATGTCGAGCGTATTATATTTATGACGTCATTAATTGGTTATCACTTATTTATGAGTGTTACGTATATGAACATACTTATTTCGAAAGTATGGAAGAAGCTTTAAGCCGCTTGTGGTAATGGGCGGGGCGGATTCAGTACGATCCTCCACTCGGAGATTACGGGGCGTTTTGTGCATACTTTATCATCCGATGGGAATTACATCCTTTGTCCTTCTCCTCTATTCGATATTCCATAGTAAAATGATAAATTTCAATCAATTTTCATCCTATATTACAATTTAAAAAACTTACATAAAAATCATCAACCGAAAAAATAAATAAATAACCTTTTTTAATATACGCTCCTAGGTCTTGTGAATGTTTATTTTTTATCCTTGAGTATAGTAAAAAAAAATGGTGGATTGTGTAAAAGATGATATAATGTCTTAATGTTGAGATAATGGTTATAACAGAAAATAAACAGGAGGAGAAAACATGCAGGTCTCTCATAAAGAGGGATAAGTGCAAAAAGATAAAGACTTGCCAGATGAATTTTACATGTAATTTAAGTTTAACCTACTTATTTCATGTTAACCTGAATTTAAATTAATTTATAACAATTTGTTTTTATTTCAAATTAAATAAAAAATTATATAAGCTTTTTTTTATTGCTGTAGGAAAGAAGACAGGCTGACGGCCTACTTAGAATTTAGCAGTTACCGTCGCCTATGGATGTTTGCAACGCCAGTGGCACCGCGACACGCTGCTGTCCGATAAGGATACAGGAAGCTCTGAATAGTCAGCGTTGGTGTCGTCCACTGATCACGTGAAGTTTGATTTATTTATACCAAAAAAACGTGTTAAAAAGAACTAAAGCAACGAAATAATTATAAATTACATTTAAATTATATACTTAAGTCAAAAAATTATATAAATACAATAATTATACAAATTAAGTCTTAATACTCTAAAAAATTACGAAAAAACGTCTGTTAAAAGTACTTCGCAAATAAAAGCAAAAACTGAACTTAAAGATCTCGAAGATGATATTGTTGACTTTGAAAAAAAACTTATTCACAATTAATTATTCTACACAAGCTAAATCACTACATTTAAATGATTGCGCCGAACTGAATTTCGACGATTCGTTGTGAACGTGGTGCGCCGGCGATTCTCAATTTACAAAAAAATTTAATTATGTCCATGCTCCGCTTCCCACAAACGTCAGTGTGACAGCTTGTCATTCTAATCTGACTTATGACGTTAACAGCGAATATATTATTATATATTCAAGATGGTACCATGTAAATTATCAGATGACTGTAACCTATGAAAGTTACGTAAAAAATAAATAAAAATCTATGTAGTATACATATATGCCAAATGCATTGGAGCCATAAGCATAAAGAAAGAAGAAGAAGAAGGTACATATATATAAATATAGGTAACAATTCTTAAGTAAAAACGGTCCGTAACATCCCACAGCTGGAATCAGACCTTCCTGTGCAGGAACGGACCGAATACCCGCCACATTTGTCTAAAGCGAGTTAGCGGATTGTAATCCGCTAACATAGGTTTACAGGCATACCGGTAACATAGGCTAGAAAAACTGCCTAAGCGGTACACGCCATTGTAAGTATTCGAATCTGTGACTTGGAGATTGGTCTTCGAGTGTAGTAATACCACATCGCTACCACGTATAAGGATCAATAAATACGTGTTATTATTTATTTCTATTATTCTTTATAATTTATTTCCTTTTTATTTTGATAAAACTAGGATGTAGACTTTTGATTATGTAGACAACTTCCGTGGCGTATCAGCTAACGCATTTCGGTACGCTTGAGTAGTTCACGGGTTCGATTCTTGTCTCACGTCTAAGTATTTATGTATAATATGTATTTATTTACAAAAGGAAAGTATACATGGAGTTTATCAGTTGTCTAGTATGTACCTATAACACAAGTGATATGATTCTTACTTTGGGACTCGATTGCGTTTTGTGAATAATGCCATTGTATTTATTAATATTTTGGCAACAATATTCATTTAAAGGTTAAAAAAAAACTTTCAAATGAATAGGCAAGTAATTCGAGTAAACTAATAAGTGCAGGGTAAACATTGTAGTTAGTGGGATAAGCATCTCTGCAACCCCTACTTCATTAGCATAACAACCGCCAACGCGTCGAAAACAGATTTAAAATAAAAATCACCCATAATGGCTTTATAAATAGATTTCGGAAAGTATTTTCTATTAAATAAACTTCCATTTGACAGCAGTCATAGAATACATTTTATATAAGAATAGAAGATAATACTCATACTGTGCGCTCTCGAGCTTCCAAATAAACAAATACTGTGTAATAAATAGTTCAAGCGGTAATAACAAACTAGCTGTCATTTGCGCCTGGGTCATCATTTCGTCACCAACATATCATTTTAATAATAATAATCCATACTAATATTATAAATGCGAAAGTAACTCTGTCTGTCTGTCTGTCTGTCTGTTCCTCTTTCACGCCTAAACGGCTGAACGGATTTTGATGAAATTTGGTATGGTGATAGATGATAACCTAGAAATGGTCATAGGCTATAAATAATCACGCCATCGTTCTTAGGGGGTAGGCAGTAGGCAGATAACTAAATTGAGTTAGTGATTTTTTGTGCTTATCCGGTATCTATGAGAATCGGCCAACATCTATTTTTCATCCCCCTAAATGTTGACCCACCCCCAAAAAATTTTTTTTAATTTTTTGACATTTTATTTTATTTTATTTTATGGCAGAACAACGTTTGCCGGGTCAGCTAGTATTTTTATAAGCATAAGTCAGGATTAAATAGTTACAAAGAAAAGTATGTTTTGTCAATAAAATTGATGTAAGTAAATTAGCCATTTTGGCCAAAGATACGTGTCCATGATACATAATACTTTATTATGTGTTTTATAAGCTGATATGACCTAAGTGCACAAGTTGATATCATAGTCTTAGATTTGATTTCCACCAAGACATCCACTTTTGGCAGCTTTGCTGACCTATTTATCATACACACTCACGTGTGCAACGCACCTTTTCTTTTCGGAGATGCCTGGTGGGTATACTCTCTCACAATAAAAATGTTATAATATAATACGTTAAATAAAGTTTTTCCCCTTGGGTGGAGTAATAATACTAAACCCTGCGGCCGGGGTCAGCCTGTCGTAAAAGCCGACAAAAAATGCTGCAATAAAAAAATAATAGCGCGAGCGCCCAATGTAAGAAAGAAGGATAATCATTTTTATTATTCATATTCATACGAGTTGTACTTCTTTACCCTCGGCCTTTTGTGGTGGAACCCTGTTCGTATGAATAAATCATATCATATAACTATCAGGGGAGATTCGCCGAGCATTCTTTCCCCGTTTCACAAAACATTTCGTTTAGGGTTAGAACGACCTATTTGGTTGACAGCCGAACAGATTTTTATTATGATTTTTTAATGATCATACGCTTCCTTACTCAGGTTCTCCGATTTTATGTTTTAGTTATTTTTAAGATGTTTTTATTTCATGAGCGCTTTTAAACTTAAAGCTTAAAACGTTGTTTTGGGTGTGTGTATTCTGATGTTAGCAAAATCCAGAGTAAGCTTTGAAAAGAAAGAGAAAGAAAGAGTACGAGTATTTAGGAAGTAAAATCATTTATTTATAAGTCTTCCCTGTGTGATATGAGCAGCCACGGGGGCTGCTCATGTGAATTTCTGATGCTGTCTGACAGTACGTCTAATACCACGCTGAATAGAAACGGGCTAAGGATGGATCCTTGGTGCACCCCGTTGGTGATGGGGAAAGGTTGTGTTTCACCAACAGCGGTACAAACTATGGAATCCGAGTCACGGTACATGTCTTGGATCATGTCAACATAGGCCTCTGGAACCCTTTTGGATTGCAATGCCCACCAGATTATCGCGCGAGGAATACAGTCGAAGGTGTTCTGCAAGTCAATATACAGGCAATACAGAGGCGTATTTTTCGTCCTGTATTTCTCGGCGACAGTCCTTAGGGCAAAAACAGGGTCCATGGTCCCATGACCAGGGCGAAACCTATACTGACATCCCGAGACAGTGCACTCCTGCCGAATCCGAGAGTCGATAACCCTCTCGAAGAGCTTTTACGAATACTATAGCTAGCAAATATACTGCGGCCCGCATTGGGGTACTAGAGCCTGGGTCACCAATGCCGAATATAAGGTGATTATGGCGGTATACTTATACAACAGGGGTGGTTGCGATCAAGACTTTATGGTATTATATAGTCAACCAAGGCCGCAGAGGTCAGTATTCTTACTTCACCCCTGCACCTTGGTATTCAGTATTCTGGTAGGAACCACACGCAAAAATTTAATTATATATAATACTAGCTGACCCGGCAAACGTTGTTGTGCCATATATTAAAAAAAATTGTAGTGGACTGAATTCTCATTCGTTGTAGAAGATTTAATTGTAATGATGACGTTTGCATTAATTGCTCTTAATATTGTAACAGGCGCTTTGTTTATTTATTATTCACCTTTATTTCACCCCCTTCAAGTTTCATTTTCGCGACAAAATTAGCACATGTTCTTTTCCAAGGTTCAATCTATCTATATGTGGAAATTCATCAAAATTTATTCAGTGGTTTAGGCATGAAAATGTAAAAGACACAAAGTTAAATTCACATTTATAATATTATTAGTATGGATAATAGTTACAGCTCATAACGTGCCGCTTCTGGACTCAGACTCCCAGGACGAACGAATATTATCACGCTTGTTTAAGGCGAGTGGTTGGTGGGTTGCATATATTAGTGATCTCCGTACACAAGTTTCCTCACGATGTTTCAAATCTACCCGTGTACTCTAAATTGGAGTGTGATACATTTTTTTAATGCTGTAGGACAGCAAATAGGCTGACGGCACGCTTAAAATTTAGCAGTTACCGTCGCTTATGGGTGTTTGCAATACCGGTGGCATCGCGAAGCTGCTTTCCCATAACAGTACAGGCACTTGGGTCACTAATGCCGGATCACAACACAAGGTTATTTTGGCGGCATACATAAGACCACGGGTGGTCGCCATCCAGACGGGCTTGAGGCCCTACCACGTAGATAGGGTGGGTGGTTTTGTTGCCTTTTACGACAGGCTGACTCCGGCTGCAGAGGTTAGTATTCTTTCTCCGCCCCTGCACGGATATATAGTTTTTGGAAAAATACCAATAATTTGAATGGCAGACTTTCTCGTTGCCGTCGACGGTGTACAGGACTATAACATGATCGCCAATTTATTTGTTTTGCGGTTTCGTCGCCACTGAGTCCGTCATCTCGAGGCATGGCCGATGGTGAGGCCGTCATGAAACAGAGTGACAAAATATCTATAAAAAGTGTAGTATATAGTACTTCAAGTATGCCGGTATGCATTTGCCTCGAGTAATGGCGAAACTTTTTAATCTGGCCTGGTCCACTCTTACTTACCACAGTTGATGCGCACAGTTGTAACACCAATTATCAAAAACAAAAGCGGAGATTCGTCTGATAAGTCTAACTATCGGTCCATCACGTTTGCTGCCATAACAGCCAAGGTGATTGCCAGATTATTGGTGCCGGTGGGCCTAATTTCCCTCCTCAAGTACAGGTATTCAGACCAGGTAAATCAGGTGAGATGGGCTGGAGGAATACAGGCTAGAGTGCGAGGTGAGGCAGGTGGAATCAGCTCGCCATCGTTTTACAATCAGCTTATAGAGCAGCTTTGTAGTCCCCATGTCAGATGTTATGTTGATGGAACGTGCTTCAACAATATCAGCTACTCTGATGGCATGGTGCTGCTGGGCCTCTCAGTCGGCACCATTGTTGTTATTGTGCGAAAGGTATGTGGAGGAGCATGGGCTGCGGTACAAATTGAAAAAGAGTGAAATACTTATATTTCGTAGTCCCAAACACCAAGCGGTCGCTGCTCCTCTTATACATATATGTTAGTGGCGTACCTCTTAAGCTGGTTGCTAGTTTCAATTGTCTGGGGCACATTGTGCGATATCTGACGTGGGAGATGAGGCCGACATAGAAAAGGAGCGTAGGGCGTTGGCGTTTCAGGGCAATATAGCTCCCCGGTTCGCTCGATGTAGTAGAGAAGTAAAAATAACACTCTTCAAAGCGTATTGTCACTCTGGCAGCCTGTGGGTGTGCCGTCAACGCCTTGCGTGTTCAATATAATAATGCTTTCAGGATGTTGTTAGGTCTGCCGCGGTATAATAGCGCTTCTAAAATGTTCGCCGAAGCGTATACGGACGGCAGCGATTTTACGTAAAAAGTGCGCTTCGATGAAGCAACAATTACGCGGTAGCACCAACAGCCTCCTTCAAGCAATTGCAGACAGGTTTGACTACCCTATTCAGTACCACTGGACACGGCTAGTTAAGTCAATTATAACTTACCTGATAATACTTTATGAATGTATTTGTCTGAAATAAATGATTATTATATATGTTTAAGAAGTAAAAATATGTGAATTTAATTCCCTACTTCTTACGATCGTATGTTCCATATCTTTTTACGAACAAAAACCTGAAAACTGTATTTTCTTAGTACATTGAATCCTATAGAACGAACGAAGTCCCATAGGATGTGTCGGAGCTTCCTCCGAACTCTGGTGTTTGTTTTAGGCTAGTTGCACATATAAATAATTTCCCTTTAAAACTGATAAAAAATCTTCTAGCGATATAAAGTGGTCTCAGTTACATCATCAAAGTCGTAGAAGAAGCAAAAACTTACGGTGCCTGGGTTCATTTATAAATTAATTCATATTTATTTATAAAAATAATTTTTATGGATAGTATTGCTGCTTGAGTGAGTTACAATTAAATTAGGCTAGTAATAACTATTTATTAGCCTAATTTCATTCAATATAGGCTAACAAATAGTTCATAATGAATACAAGAATATAAGTTTTAAATAGCTCAGTTTCCGGCGTCTATTTCTGTTAGTGTGCAAATAACCTTAAGCCTTTCAGCAGACGCGTGTGTTACGGTAACAGTGATTGAATCCGGCTGACGACAGTGAACGGTGTCAATGCCTTCCTGGTATTGGAAAGCCCATTATTCCAGTTCTCCATCTCCGAAATTGCTTCACGTCAGGTCCTATCAACGATGTATGGTTGCATGATGTGTATGTAACCCGTAGGCTACATACACACAATGTAAAGCCTTTGATTTCTAATAGATTATTAAATTTTTGGTCGATGTCACAAATATAATTCTTAATAAAGTGAACAAACAGACTCTCTGTTTCTGTTTTTCACGGATTCATTAAAAAACATAATATTAATTTCAAAAATTGACATTTCAGTTTAACCTTTTAAGACTTATGAGCTACCTGGTAGCTTAGAGATTTGATTTGAAGACCCATCTAGACGTCCCGGCTTTGAATACCATGGTAGCATGGCAGTTTTTCTGACCTATTGTGGTATATTAAGATATAACTGACATGTACCGATGGAAAATGAAAACATCATGAGGAAATTTGTATAACGAAATCACCGGTATGTGTAACTCGTTAATCCGCTTTGGACAAGTGGGCTTACTATCCGTTCCCTCTAGGGCAAGATCTAAGCCCAGCTGTGGAACATTATGGGCTGTGATTCGACTGTTGTACGATGCTGGTCACGGACCGAGAGTGCATCGTACATCGGTGAGAGGGATAGCTCGAGAGCAGTGGAGAGGGGAGACGGAAAGGAGGGGAGGTTAGAGACATGATGATGAGATCTTAAGTTTGCAGATTATTAGCGGTCTGATTTACAATATATATATTAGGATGTCCGTTATTTACCAAGTTGGCTATTTCGACTTGGGTAACGTTCCCAAAACGCTGGATGCATTACCGCGTTGGATGGCAACACTTATCCTTTGCCCTAAATACAAACAGACAGGTCTCGATAAAGTCTATGTGCCTGTGGACCCCACGGCCCCAGAGTCTCAACACCGAAAGCCACAAATATGAATCCACTGCCAATGGATGAATATTTGCGGCATTTCAGGTCCTCTTGTTTTGCAGCAGCAGCAGCACCAGCTACCAGAGCTGTATCTGGAAGATGGGAAGCCGCTAAAGTGTCTACGCAGGTGGCGTCCCATACCAGAGGGCGTCCCATCCTCCAGGGCACCAATGTCATCCCGTCTGGTCTCCTACCATCCTCGCGACTTAGTCCATTTGGTTCCAAAATGGAAGGCACCCCGACGGTGACAAGAGAACGACGGATAATGTCATTTAATGCAGCGTGTCGTGGTATTCGGCCAGCGCTGTTCCAACACGATAAACCGTGGAGCCCTAGACCACCGACTTTATCCCCACACCTACAGCGATGAGGAACTACAGCTGTTGCCCCCAGTCGAATTGAGGCCGCAATACCTAAAGAATTATCTTTTTCCAAAGATAATAAGTACATACGGACTAATGTGACTAGTGTGACCTTGTAAGTCGAATTCGCGTAAGCCTAAGCTGGGTAGCTAGCGTAAGTCAGGGTATTACTGTAAAACACAATATATTCCCTATGTTAAATAAATATATTTTTTGACTTTTCTTTCACCATTTATAAATTTAAAACCCAATTACCTATTTGCAACAAATAACAAGGGAGATTCATTAGTATTACTGTATGTAGACTCTTCATTTATGCTCAAAAGATTTTACGAAATAAGTTTTTATTCAGTGAAGACAATTCTTAATAAATAAAAAAGATGGGCAAGTTCTCTACGAAGTGGGGTGGTGGCGATAGGGACCAAGAAGCGGCCCAAAATCACCAGGTTCAATTGATTTGATTTTACATAAGGCGCATTTTTCCATTTAATATATATTACTGATTTACCTTGAATGCGCGGCCGACTTAGAGCGGCTCAGCCGCCAACCGGCTTCCTTCGTAGAGATGGTCCACCCGTAACATTTGCGGTTCCAATTGTATATATAGTGCAAAACACAAAAAACTTTTATACCGCGATGTAGGATTTTCTTCTTTTTTAGTTAAATTATCATGTATTTTTAAATTTTGTAAAAAAGAAAAAATTAAAAAAAGCGCATTTTGATAAAATGGATAAAATTTTAATATTTGTTCTTTTAAAATAAAGAATTATCCTAACTTAAATAATTTAAAGCCCAACATCTATACTTGTGTCGCCATCTATGTTATTGAAACAAAACATTAAGGGTTCACATTTTATAGTATGGGGTATTATTTTCTTGTGTTTTCAATGTTCATTGCTCTACAGACATTATTTTAGGATGGTATCTTGGGGACTTGTCTGTTAACTAGGCTACAAAAATAGTATCACAAAAACCTAAATTTTATAACATTTGTGGAATTACGTCAAACAAAATCAAGGTCATGTAACAAATTTTTGTAGTAATATTATTTCGTTTTTTTCTAATACTTGCAACTGTGTAAATAATGTTTTGGATGGAATTCGAACCCGGGACCTCTAGATTAGTCACCCAGTGTGATACTCCTTGGCTAGCATGTACCAGTTAGCGAATAATTTTCAATGTTCTCAACTTATAATGACGGAATAATGTTCATTTTCTATAACATTCTAAATAAACCGTATTAATAATTATGTAGAAAATTCAAACAAAAATACATAATGTTGTATGTGTCAGGATCATCTACCCCTTGAGCCTCCTCCACTGGTTGGGGCATTAAGGCGAACTTCTTTACCCTGGCATAACCTTAGAATTCGATAACCCCTAGGCCTACCTTCAGCCTGGATGGCCAATCGTGGCGTCAGGGGTCTCGATGAGTGTGCGACAAAGTCAGTGTCGGGCGTATAGCGATACCACGGCGGTGTTCGTGTGGAACTTTGTAGGCGCGATCGAAGCTTCGGCGCGCTGACTTCGCTACGAACTCTCGCACAGCCGATGTCCACGTCGCAGCAGCAGCAGATGACGTCGTTCCCAACGGACCGACCCGCTCCTGTACACACGCGCAGGAAATTGTCTATCGATTTATCTTAAATACAGGTTAAGCATATAGTTAAGATGTTAGTTGTTGTTGTTTAAATTTACAAGTAAAAATAGGTTTTACATATTATAAGTAATGTATGCTATCCTCAAGTAATTTTAGATTTAATTTAATATAAAAATTTCTCTTTTATAAGTACATACATGGTTTTGCTATAACATCGAAATAAGTTTTTTAAATAATTTCGATATCGATTTTCAGTGTTTTTTTGTCGGATCAACTGAGATTTTATGAATCTAGTCGAAATGAAGTATGTAAACATTGATTAAGATTCCAGACCGCTGTTATTGACCTAGCAAAAATAAAAGACCGTTCTATTTATCACGATAAGTATTCTTGGTGGTAAGCGTGTGTTCATTTCATCTGCATATTTGCATAAGTTGTCAATTGTTATTTTGAAAATAACTTATAAAGCACCCCACACTTTTTTACAATAAAATTAATTTATTTGTTAATCCCACTATCCTTAAATTAGTTTTATTAAAAATTATTTTTTACCTTTTAGTTCGATTTTTTTATAAAAGCGTGTTTTTTAGTTTTTTTTAACTATAATTTATTTTTAACTTTTTAGTTTCATTAACTATAAAATAAAAGCGTGATAATATAATTTATTTATTGTCAATATCCAATCGGTAAATATTATTATTAATATAACGCCATCTTCCAGCCATATTATTATTAATTTAACGCCATCTTTTGGCAATGTTATTAATTACGCTCCAGATGGCGATTAGGCAGAATTTTGATTTTATTGTTCAAAGTAAGTAAAAATCGAGTCGAATTCCGAAAAATTCCATTACATACAGGTCAAGTTGATATAAAACATATAAAAAGAATGAAAAAGAACAAAAATCCACCGTTACGCGATTTTCCTAGGCGGTCACCCATCCAAGTACTGACCGCGCCCGACGCTCATTCACTCCGGTGATCGAACGAGAGCCGAAAATTCATTAATCCTGAGGCTCCTGGTAAGAATAATGATACAAACTATAAAGATTATTGCATTGTCATCGGCCCTCGATATATATATCTACAAAGTTTAAACGAAATATGGCTGTTTAAAGTGGGTCAAAATCGCCCCCAAAAGAGTCGGTTACAAACAAATAATTACAAACATACAAACATACCAACATGCAAACATACAAGTGAAGCTAATATAAAGCGTGTAAAAATATACACCTATACCTGATATTAAAATGTTAAATGAAATATCAGATGCCTTGCTAATGATGACGTCAGCCTGCCTCTGACGGGCACGCTGCATTGTCGGGACATCAAACACTTCCTCTAATTATCGGTTTGTTCATGACGGGTATTTTCAATTTGAAGTATTTTTGAGACAGTCTCTAATTTTATACTGTAGAACTTACTTATTAATTTTTTTAGATATTATTAGTGTTTAGATTGGCATTTTAAAATTGGTAATACGTTTTCAGTTGAATTTCTGTGAAGTTCCTGTCTCGCGTCTGGGTGTTTATTTATAATATGTATTTATTTACAAAATAAAAGTATATATGTAGTATACTACCCAAACACAAGTGTTATGCTACTTTGGGACTAGATTGCCTGTGTGAATTGTCTCAGTATATTTATTTATTTATCTATAGATATGGAAGCAGTCTTGAAAACGAAATTATTTATTTGGATAGGGTTAATAAAAAAGTATGGAAACCATGGTCTGATTTTAGTCGGCATTTCTATCAACTTTTAAAATATAAAAAGTAGTTATAGTGATATAACTATAATAGTTAGAGATATGATATGGAGAAGTTTTTTTTGTTCTATCATCAATAATTTTCGCAGCTTTTGCGATGAATTAAATTTTATAACTAATTTTTTACACCTAGGGTTACATTATTGAAGTTTTCGTAGGGTTCCCTTATTTTTATGATAATAAATATAAGTAATGTTACTCAAGAATAATGTAGCATTATAATGTTGAAAGAATTTTTTAAATCAGGCCAGTAGTTTTTGAGTTTATTCGTTATAGATATACAAAAATACAAATACATACTTCCTCTTTAATTCTCATTATTAGGATTAAGGACTGATATTATAAATGTGAAAGCAACTCTGTCTGTCTATTACGTTTTCACATCTCAGCCGCTGAAACAATTTTGATGAATTTCGGTATAAAGATAGCGAAGAATCTTGTAGAAGGACATAGGCTACTTTTTTTAAAATTTCAATTAAATTTTCTAAGTTTTATTTCTTAGACACTTGGACCTTATTTAAAAAAAGTAAAGCGATATCTTCATATAATATAAAATTTTTAAGAAACAACGATTTGATGTGTGTATTTTCTTTAGTGTCCGATCGAAACTGGTTTTCCGGCCGAAACCGAAACTCACGTGGTCAAGTATAAAATTCCTTAAAATACTGAAATTTGGTGCATTTTACCCATTATTATTTAAAATTAGGACATGAAATTGAAACACAGTATATTAATTTTGTTGTAAACATTTATTTAATATAATATAAAAAAAATATTAATAATATTTTTATTATTTTTTCAAATTAAGTTCTCATAGCAAAATGTTTATCAGTTATCAATAATCAAATCACTAATTGTTACTGTTTAATTAAATACTAAGTATTGGTATTTGGAAATCTTATTAATTAATTCTTTGGTTTGTATTTGTACTTAGAAGAATCATCAATCTCTTTTAGGTATACCTCTTATATAAAAATAATAATTACTAAAATTATTATTACACTTTTAGTTCCAGTCTCAACAAAGATAATCTAATCGCACATTTAGAATTAACAAAGATACCTAGATCACAATTAGTAGGACAGTCATACATTTATTTAGTGTAGTAAATGTAAGTAACTCATTACTAAACTACATTAAACATTTAAATTGAAAACAGTTATAAAATCAAATAAAAAAAACTGTGAGTCAGCTCCGACGCACGACTGGAGTTTACTCCTTAAGTACGATTGTCTAATCATACGCAAAAAGAGTTTATTTAACTGAAAAAAGATTAATACCGTATGAAAGGGTAAATTAACAAATTAATGAAAATAATATACATATATAAAGTCGCGGGTATCAGCCAGTAATTAATAAAATTGTTAATAATGCACAATCGGTGAAAAAAACTGCTTCAAAGATATCATACTGGGACACGAATCCGTGAACTTTGATATCGTCTAGTCTGATATAGTCTAATACCAGTTGGCAGAAGACGGGGTGACATCGATGTGCGCCACACTAGTACCTGGAACACAAGTGCATTACTGCTTACTTAACGAATAGATGGTGCTATGTGAATTCCCACACTATTATTATTAGTTACAATTATCTTATTCCTTTCTTTTATAAATGAACTATAAAGTGTCATGAACAATTTGGTTTGAAGTAAATTTATTTTCATTGTCATTGAAGTGGTTAATTCCGTTTGCATGCAAAGATTTCAGGCTGGTCCACTATTAAGTTACAAGACAAAACTTCAGCGCGTTTTGTATGTCGTGTTTTCACGGTGACACATCCTTCTTGATCAATAATACACAGGAAAACATTGAAAACCGTGGATGCATTTGGGTCTAATAGATCGTCTACCATACCCTCCACTCCTATATCCTCCTAGTCCACCGGTATCAATGCTATCCATGTCCTGTACTGGTGTCTACCGGATGAATTATTTTTCTAATATTTAGGTTTAAAAAACTCCTAGGACTATCCCACGCACATATACCTACCGTGTATATGTGCGTGTGTATAGGATTACAACACTAGCTACGAACTAATAATAATAAATAAGTAAATATATTGTTACAATTCACACACTCTCTCTCTCTTCAATCGGTCCCTCATTGCTGAGGATCGTGACTCCGTTTGATTCCGTCAACTAGCTGTCTCCATCGATCCCATTCTGCAGCTTGGTGCAATGTACAATTCACACAGTAAAATCTAATCCCAAAGTATGTATTATGGGTACTGGACAACTAATATTAATAGTATTAATATTAATAGTATAATATACTATTTATTATATATAAACACTCAGGCGTTGGACGGGAATCAAAAGTGTGACCTCCGCAGGCATTCTGGTATGCTTTAGCCATTACGGCACGGAGGTTGTTAGTACCATAAAGAGACTACAAAACAAGTTTATTAATTTGATGTTACGAAATTAACTATAACTGTCTTTTTTATTGGTGAGGAACAGCAGACAGGCTGACGACCCACTTAGTTATAAGCAATTATCGTGCCAAGGGGTAGGGTTAGAGAAATCTGGGTCACTAATACCGGAACACAACACAAGGTTGGCGGCATACTTATAGACCAAGGGTGGTTGTCATCAAGACGGGCTTGGGGCCCTATCACGTGGCTAGGGTTATTCTGTCGCCTTTTACGATAGCCGCAGTGGTTAGTATTCTTACTTCGCTCTGCACGGAGAAAAATATATACACTACTCACAAAAATTAAGGGACTAAAAAATTTCATGGCTGGATATAAAAACTAGACACAGCTACAATTTACTTATTTTGGACCATCATTTTTCTCAGTGTTACAGCTTGTTGAATATCACCCAAATATTTAGATTTTTAATATCCCTTATTTTTTGTTACTACTGTAATTGTAACATTTTTGGATATTGGGCAATAGAGACATGGAAATATTACTTAAGAACATATTTCAGATATGTCTATATCTATACTACTATTATAAAGAGGAAAGATTTGATTGTATGTTTGTTTGTTTGTTTGTTTGTTTGTTTGTTTGTTTGTTTGCTTTGAATAGGCTCCGAAACTACTGACCCGATTTAAAAAATTCTTTCACTGTTGGGAAGCTACACTATCCCCGGGTGACATAGGCTATATTATATTTTCAAAAAAATTAGGGATCCTTACTAAAACTTCAATAATGTAAGCCAAGGTGTAAAAAAATTACCTAAAATATTATTTAAATCGCGTGCGCTGCGAAAACTATTGATGATAGAATAAAATAATGTACTACGACTTTGCAGAACACATCATTATTTACAAAAAGTGTCGCAATAGCATATGTCTAACTATTATAGTTATGCCACAATAAGTGTTCTTTTTTTTTTTAAATTTAATTGAATTGCCGCCCCTAGAAAAAGCTCTTTATTTGTATCTTAGTATTAATCCTTATCAAAATAAATTACTTCATATTCAAAACTGCTTCAATATCTTTATACAACTTTTTGAATTATTTAATTCGGATATTCCGTTCGAAAGATATCACGAGTTTAAAAATGTAAATATTAGAAAAATGTTGCGTGGTAGCCGCTCACCCTGTTCGGCTAGCTAGGCAGCACCTTATGCAATGTAGGCGTGCGTCACTGGGGTTTTTACAAAAATTAGAAAAAAAATACTTATTAAAAAATAACCAAAAATAAATAAAAAATAATAACAAAAAAAATCATTAAAATAAAAGTTCATAGAAATAATAATATTCAAACTTTCTTTATAATTTTATTTTTTTAGTAACCTGAAGCAAATAGAAGGGTTTATGTGTGTGTATATGTTACCGGCAATCTGTATAATTCAGGTATTCTATACAATACCTAGGTAATGTATAGAATACCTAAAACGTTAAGGTAATGTATGAAATATTATGAATATTATTTTCCAGTATAATATACTTTACCTAGCTAATGTATACAATTCCTGCTGGTCCACGGGCAATGTGGAAAATAACTATATTTGGGCCTGTATTTATCAATGTTATGTAAGTAAGTAAGTAGAAGGGTATAAAATGACAGACAAAAATAACACATTAGATTTGCTTAAAATCAACTTAACAATTAGTAAGTTCTGATTAAAAACAATCTTTATTCAAAGGTAGGTAGGTATTTATAGTAAAATCACAATCAAATAACATTGAACTTAAAATTCTTCTGGGTTAACTAACATAATCTAATTTACTCATAAGTAATCAGTTAAAAAACTTAGGCAACCAAACAATTCTGTAAAAATAGGAAGTAGATCTACTGGCTTCTCAGAATACATTAAGTAAAAAAATATTTATTTATTTTTACATGAAGAACTATTGTAGTGCATATGAATTTTGAAGTGCATAAAATCTTACTTTTAAGACATGAACACTTTTTAGTATTACAGAGTTGTTAACGCGTACATTTGACAAATCACTGACCTGTCCCCGTAGATTGCCGATTTGCAACTGTACGAAGCGTCGTTTCTTCATTAGGGACATCTTCTTTCTTAAGTAATTCTTGATGACAAACTGTAAACTGCTGTCTTGAATACAACGTCTTTATAATACCTTGCTTTGTTCCAATTTTGTAAAGTTTGTGATCCGTTTTTTGTAAGATTACAGGCAATATTTTGCCACGACCTCTGTCGACTTTCGAAACAGGGATTCTAACAGTAGTACCTATTGGCACAGGAGGAAATTTTCTTAAAAATGTATGCGGTTCCCTACAGCTAAGGTGTTTTTTACACATAAAGAACAAAAAACTTTAGAACCATAGCCTTCTGCAATATCTTTCTCCGGAGCAGCACAAAAAGCATGGATGGGTTTATTGCATTTTCTACACGAATGAGCACCCGTAGTCTCCTCTGCTATTGTCTTTTACACACATTGCCGACAGCGCATTCGGTATTGTATAGAATGCCTAGGCAAAGTATACAATGAAAAATATTTCATACATTACCTTAACGTTTTAAGTATTCTATACATTGCCTAGGTATTGTATAGAATACCGTATTATACAGATTGCCGATAACATATATAATTTTTCATTTTGAAATTTTTGTTAAATACCCATGCGAAGCTGGGGCGGGCTGCTAGTTTACTTATAATTTATTTCCTTTAATTTAGTATTCAAGTAGTTATTATTTTAACAAAATGTTTGCATAGCTATTGTTACAAATAGTTTCGTCCACGCGATACACTCCTTAGCGGCTGCAATATGCAAAATAAACAGTAACAATATATTAAATAAATTAACGAATTACTGCAATGTATTGGTTTCCGTCATATTTGACTGCATGTTTTCAGCCAGTAATAAGATGTAGTAGAACCTAAATTATGTGTGGAGTGCACACTACTCTAGTATTAAGGAGCAGAAAACCATTTTTTTTAAGTCTAAGCAATCCACATAGCGCTAGTCCCGAAGAGCTTTAGTTATCGGTATTAAACAAATGATACTTATATAGTATTTTGTAGATAAATACCTAGTCAGGTCATAAATTCTGTCACATGTTTAATGTAAAATAATTGTAACAAGTTTATTCATTATGTAACCATTCATATACCAAAATGAACTTAACAAAACATAGATTCTTATGACATTAAAGTTTATTCAAAATGACCTCCGTGATTTTGAATACACGCCTTCAATCTGCGCGGCCAGTTGTCTATCGCAGCACGAACGAGGTCCATGTCAATATCGGCGGCTGCCTTAATCAAGGATGTCTTGAGTGACTCCAAATTGGGATGAGGCTTTGAGCACGCCTTTTCCTCCAAGTGTTGCCATATCTTGTAATCTAACGGATTCAAATCTGGACTGGAGGAGGGCCAGTCTTCGTGCCGGATGAAGTCGATTTCACGCGCCGCCAGCCAGTCTTGTGTGCTCTTCGCTCTATGAGCTGGCGCCGAATCTTGTTGGAATACCCAGTGCCTGTTATTGAACATGGTATGAGAAACAGGTTCCACAAGGTTCGTCAGGACTGTATTTTGATACACAACAGCATTCGTTTTTACACCTTTCTCACAAAAATGTACCTCTGTTAAGCCCCAATAAGAAACTCCCAACCATACCATGAGCGAGGATGGAAAATGACCTCGTTGGACACGCGGAATACGGTTGCTCGCTTCTTCACTACTGTGTGCGTACACCTTATCATTTTGTTTGTTGTAGCTCTCTTCTACGGTAAACATTTTTTCATCCGAAAAAAGAATTTCCCGATATTTTTTTCCCGCGTACCGCTTCAACAAAGCGCGGCATCTCTTCAGTCTCAGGTCCATTAGACGAGCATTCAAACGATGTCCTGTTTTTCTTCGATATGCCCGAAGCCCTAAGTCTTCATTTAACACCCTTTTCACCGTGGTTCTGCTTAACCCCATCTGAAGGGCCAACAGTTTCTGCTTACGTTTGGGATTTCTTTGAATTCGTGCCTTCACAGCTTTTATCACTGCTGGAGTCCTAACAGACCGAGGGCGACCACTTCTTGACCTGTCATCTACACTAGAGTCTTCATTGTATCGTTTGATGGTACGATAAAACGAATCTTTTGGTAATATTCAAATTTTTCAGTATGTTAAAAATTTGAATTGGCGCGTAGCCGCAACGATGCAACGCAATAACTGCAACACGGTCTTCTTTAAGCGTCCACTCCATATTTAAAAATGAGTAAAATTCTAAAAGTTATACATTTTTATTTTCATGAACAATTCGAAATTCTAATTCAATAAACTTTTTTGTGGCCAGCATTCTAAAAGAAAAGTTTTTACTGTGTGACAATACTTATGACCTGACTAGGTACATATTAAACAAAAATATTTGAGTTAGGATGGGAATCGAATGCGACCTCTGCAAGCGTTCCCAAAGTGCATTTGTCGTTATTTCGTAGAACGTATAAAGTGTCCCGTGATTTATCTTTGTGAAGATACTTACTATCTGAGTCTTTTCCCCCCTACCATTTCCTTGGAGAGGCTTGGAGCCTCGAGTTGTTACTCTTTACCCGGCATAAACTCAGGGGGCAACGACACCCCGGTGACCTGGCTCAAGCGGGAGTGCACTTTCACATGATTGGTGTGGCTTCACCCCAGCTCAAAGTCGGTCCATCTTGGCTTGGTGGGCCAATCTTGGCTACAGTTGACCTGTCTGTGGTTTAATGGGCTCCGTTTTGTCAATGGTACTTTTGACCAGGTTGTGTCGATAGAACCTGATTAATAGTAACGACGATAACTGGTGTTATATGTTTAGAGGTATCGAATTTTCCAAAAAAATATTTTACTACAGTAAATTTTGACGTGTTTTGTTTTGCTATATTAAGAGCATAGAATTATATCAGAAAAGAGTGTGTTTTTATATACTTGACATAGATAACCTATTAAAAATAGAACGGGTACGTTTTCGTCAGCCGGGCGCAAAGGTTCCGTTAGGTTATGTTTTGCTTGGGGGTTTAGCAGAGCAATGCCAAAAAGGCGATCCTGCAAAGCCCTTCTAAGAGTAACGACCGGGGTTTTAGTGGGCAGGACCGGCGGCCCTTTGCCCCCGGTCTGCCCGAGAGGAGTAGGCAGCCCCCTCTGGAGGTATTCCCACATACCCTATCGGTCTTCTACCGGAGGCTGGTGGAAATTGTAATACATTTCCTCGGTATACAAAAATAAGGTTATGTTTTGCTTACTATATTAGTTTATAGTTGAACGTTTTCGACTTGTATTCCATTGTTGACAAACAGAGAAAGGCTAACGGAAAAGTACATTAACATTACAATTAACCTCTGCGGCTGGGGTCGCCTGTCGTAAAAGACCCGTGTGGATGGCAAGCACCCCTGGTAAGTATGCCGCCATAATAACCTTGTGATATGTTCCGGCATTATTAAGCCAGGTTCTTGTACTCCTAAGCGGACACCAGCATGTTCGCTGTATCTCTGGCGTCGCAAACATCTATAGGTGTCGGTAACTTATACTATAAAGTGGGCCGTTAGGCTATCTGCTGGTTTTCAGAAAAAAAAACAAAGTAACCTAAGCTTTGCGAAACGCTATCGAAAAAGTACCAAAGAACACTATAGTATTGACAGTTTTGATGAGAAATAAATATATTTTGGAAATAGAAGGGTAGTGTCAAGCCGTTGAATTAAGTGTTGATTCGCAGCTCGCCTCGGGCGACTCCGGCGTGTAATCTAGTTTGTGCTCCCGCTACGCACTTAAAATCGCAAGGCTAATAAAATATTTTGACCCCCTTACGACGATGAATACGCCCACTTTTTGTACAGTCGACGACAATTATTTTTAGAGTTAGTTTCATCTGAATTCGTGTCTGTAAATCAATGAGTAGTTAGAAATTTTCCAATATGGTTTGAAGGCATTTAGATTGCACATAACCATACACAAATGTACAAGGTGACTAACGTAGCCACTGCACTCATATTCCCATAGTCATAGAAGCCATCATCATCATCATCATCATTTCAGCCGGAAGACGCCCACTGCTGGACAAAGGCCTCCCCCAAAGATCTCCACGATGATCGGTCCTGCGCTGCCCTCATCCAACCTATCCCGGCGATCTTGACCAGATCATCGGTCCATCTTGTGGGGGGCCTACCAACACTGCGTCTTCCGGTACGCGGTCGCCATTCGAGGACTTTTCTGCCCCAACGGCCATCAGTCCTTCGAGCTATGTGCCCAGCCCACTGCCACTTCAGTTTTGCAATCATCCGGGCTATGTCGGTTACTTTGGTTCTCCTGCGAATCTCCTCATTTCTGATTCGATCTCGCAGGGAAACTCCGAGCATAGCCCTCTCCATTGCTCTCTGAGCGACCATGAGCTTTCTCATAAGGCCCATAGTTAGCGACCACGTCTGCGTTCCGTATGTCATCACTGGCAACACACATTGGTTAAAAACCTTCGTCTTGAGACACTGCGGTATTTGGGACGAAAAGATTTTACGGAGCTTCCCGAACGCTGCCCATCCGAGTTGGATTCGACGAGTGACCTCTTTCGCGAAATTGGACCTGCCTAACTGGATCGTTTGACCCAAGTAGACGTATTCGTCAACAATTTCGAAAGTACAGTTCCCAACTGTTACGGGGGTAGGTGCGACATGGACATTAGACATGATTTTCGTCTTGTCCATGTTCATTTTGAGACCTACTCCTTGGGAAGCTGTATTGAGGCCATCAAGCATATGGCTTAAGTCTTCCATGGTTTCAGCCATGATTACGATATCATCTGCGAATCTAAGGTGAGTGATGTACTCACCGTTAATGTTGATGCCCAGTCCGTTCCAGTCCAGAAGCTTGAAGACATCTTCCAACGCAGCAGTGAACAGCATCGGCGATATGACATCGCCTTGTCTGACTCCCCGCTGCAGTCGGATAGGCTTCGAGTTCTGATCCTGGAGACGGACTGACATGGTGGCGTTTTCATACAAACACTTCAACGCTTTGATGTATCGATAATCAATGTGGCACCTCTGGAGAGACTGAAGCACCGCCCAGGTCTCGATCGAATCAAAGGCTTTCTCATAGTCCACGAACGCCAAGCATAGTGGCTGGTTATACTCCTCCGTCTTCTGTATAACCTGCCGCAGCGTATGTATGTGGTCTATGGTGCTAAAACCTTTTCGGAATCCGGCTTGTTCGGGAGGCTGGAAGTCGTCAAATCTGCGCGCGAGACGATTCGTGATGACCCTTGAAAACAGCTTGTAAACATGGCTCAGAAGTGATATCGGTCTAAAGTTCTTCAAAAGGGTTTTGTCGCCCTTTTTGAAGAACAGCACCACTATACTTCCGTGCCAGGCCTGCGGCGTTTTGCCATCGAGGATGACGGAATTAAATAGCTTCTGGAGGATTTTAAGCACAGGAGTACCACCAGCTCTCAGAAGCTCGGCTGTAATTCCATCATCACCCGGCGCCTTGTTGTTTTTAAGCTGTTTAAGGGCCACACTAATCTCGTACAGACTGACGTCTGGGATATCTACGGTGTAGTGTCGGGTTAATTTGGCTCTTGGGTCTTTAGCCTTGTTGTTAACAGGTGCCCGTGTGGTCGTGTATAGCTGTCCGTAGAACTTCTCGACTTCCCTCAAAAGTTCGGGTTTAGACGAAACGATCCTGCCGTCGTCGGTCTTCAGCTTCGTCAGTTGGCTCTGCCCAATAGACAAGTCTCGTGCGAATACTTTAGAGCCCTTGTTACGCTCTATAGCCGCCTTTACACAGTCTGTGTTATGGCGGCGGATATCGCGAGTCAAGGACTTGGAGATCTGTCTATTTAGCTGCCTATACTGGGAAGCATCGTCCGGGGACTGAAGGGTCATTTGACGTCTCACATCCATCAATTTGAGAGTAGAATCTGAGATTTTTCCGGTTCTTTTTGAACGGCTGGCCTTGAAGAATTTAGACCCGGCCGTTTGAACAGCTTCCACGAACCTGTTATTATACTCGTCCACGTCAACGCAGTCACCGAGGCATTCGAAGCGGTTTTGCAATTCGAGTTGAAAGTTTACCGGGTTTTGGATCTGTATGGGTGCAGGTCGGAGCGTAGACTTCACCAGTCGAGACCTCTCCAATTTTGGATTGATATTCAATGTGCCTCTTACTAAGCGGTGATCACTCCCAGTTTTCACCGAATTGATCACAGAGACATCATTGAATATCTGTCTTTTGGTCGACATAATGAAGTCAATCTCATTTTTGGTGGCACCATCGGGACTAATCCAAGTCCATTTGCGTTGTTCTGGCTTCATGAAGAAGGAGTTCATCATATACAGGTCCTCCTTCTCCATGAAGTCGGCCAGCATCTGGCCTCGGGTGTTCCGATTTCCGAACCCAAATTGCCCCACTCTCAACTCATCGCCGCTACGTTTCCCCAATTTTGCGTTGAAGTCTCCCATGACAACGTTAAAGTGGGTTTTAGAAGTGTGGATGGCTGTTGAGATGTCCTCATACATGGCTTCCACCTCTTCGTCAGGATGTGTCGAAGTCGGAGCGTAAACCTGAATGACCTTCAACGAATACCGTTTGGTAATTTTGAGTATTAGGTACGCTACCCTAGTCGAAACACTCCCCACCTCAGTAACGTTGTTCACAAGAGACTTGTGAACGAGAAACCCGACACCACCTTGGGACAGTTGGTCGCCCTCCCGGAAGTAGAGCAGATTTCCGGAATTTAGGATTATTGAGTCCTCTCCCTGTCTTCGGACTTCAGATAACCCCACAACATCCCATCGCAGTCTGCTCAAAACTTCCTCCAGTTCCTCCAACTTCTCGTTGGTCCGCAGTGTCTTGACATTGTATGTTGCCAGGGCCAAAGGTCGTCGTTCTTGGTAGCGAATCCGAACCCGGGGATTCTTCGCACCCCCTGCCCCGTCGCTTATGTGGCTGCTACCGTGACCACCACGAACGGGGCCGCCGGGGACTAGGGGCCGGGGCCTGTGTGTATCTGTCATTTTAGGGGGGGGGTTTTGCCATAATCGCCACGCTTGGCAGGCGGGTTGGCGATCGCAGTATTCGCAGTTGGTGATGCTCTCACGGAAAGATGCTGCTGCCCATCCTCCGTTCTTTCTATCCCTTAGTCGTCTCTTACGACACCCAAGGGAGGAGATGGGGTGGTGCTATTCTGGTGCGACACCACACACTACAACAGTGACAATAAAAGGTAGTAATTAATGGGCAACTACAACATAGTTTACAAAGTATTCCAATTTCACACAACTATTTTTAAACTCTACACATATATATGAGCGACACCAATAAAAATTCCAATAAACTAAAATAAACGATAATGATCCATTATAATACATGATAATGACAGTTGATTTGTATTATCTTTATAAACACTATTATTAATGGAGTATGTTTTATAATAACTTATCTAAATTGTAGTATAGTCTTGAAATGGGTTATATTTTCAGATTTCAAACGTTCAATCACACACATAATTATTAAAATAAGTAGTAAACGATGCGCTATTTTTATATATAGCATAAAGATAAGATCTGCTGATCTCCATTTATGAAAATCTTCTTCCTCCTGCCCTTATCCTACATTATATAGGGTCAGCACAACATGTTGCATGTTGCAATAGTTATGGCTTAGTTTTTACAACCGCCCGCTTGCCTGACGTTAAGCCCTTTTTGGGGGAAAAAAAAATCAGTCATCCTTTTTATTTAAATTATTTTCTGGTTTCACATTGAAAGTAGGAAACGAAATTTCGTTGTTAGTCATCTAACATATCCTCAAGCTACACTTTTATTGGTTTCTTCTTGAACAAACAACATCCGAGTGTCGGTTTGGATGTGCAGGGTGACACTTTTGCTGGGTCGCCGACTATTACGGGGTCCGTGCACAATCACATTCAACAACTATGTCATGAGAGCTTCTAAATAGGAAATTCGCAGTGTCAAGCGTCTTCGATTGCTCTTAGTCCTGCATTTCATTGCGCTTGAATGCAGAAACAGGCAGCTTGCGCAGGTGCTTGCGCACAATCTTCTTATAATTTAGTGGTGGATCACAGCAATCTTCCTCTTAGAAAGTTAGAGGCCTTGAAACACGCAGCTTTTTCACAATAATACATAACCTTCGGCAAAGGACATCGTGGCAAGCTGGGATAGCATATAGGTGGATCTTCATAGCACGTTTTTGTACAAGGGGCCACTAACATTATACATACTGCAAATTGTTCGCAGTCTTTAGGATAAAAGCACGTCATTTTTATTTAGATTTACTTCTTATTCATCGAAAATTTATGAGTGTTTGAGCAAGCAGATAATGGTATTACGTTCGAGGAAACCACTTTCTTCTGCACACATTGTTAAGATTTATTAAAAATTTACGGAGAAAATGGCGTGTACAAAATATTATACATAAAACAGGACTTATATTACATGGAGTGTCATTTTTCTTTTTTATAGAAGCCATAGTCAAAGAAAACTAGATTCTAAGAAAAGTTAATATTTTTTATTGTTATATTTAAGTATGTCGGTAGCTTTAGTTTTGGTAGTATGTTAGATTCCCGTCGTCTGGAGCACCTCTGCAAGTAGATTTACTCGTCTAATGTGCATGTTAAAACATAATAGTGTAAGGATACTTTTTTTATTGCCGAGGAACAGTAAACAGGCTAACGGCCCATTTTATAGTCAGCCGTTACAGTTGTTTTGTTACCTTTTAGGACAGGCCGACCCCGGCCACAGGGGTTAGTATTCGTACTCTACCGCTGCACGGACAAAACACTTGTACGCCAATATCACCGGTGAGTTAACCCTTGGAACGTACTTTCAGAACCTAATATGCGCCATAACGCCCCACTTATGCGTTCTTATCCTGATACTATATTTATTCTACTATTACTCATACTAGATTTATATCTAGAAAGAAAGAAAGAAAGAAAAAATGTTTATTTAGAGCACAAAATAAGTAAATAATAACATATTAAATAAAATCTCATTACAGATATAAGTGCCCTAAAAGGTCTTCTGCTCAGCATAGTTGGTTACAAGAAACCAACGCTGGTCTTCCGCAGAGGCCTTCAAGAATGACACGACTCATTGAGAAATGGAATATTTTATTGCTGCAGTTCACAACAAATGAACAATACACATTATTTAACTACAAAAACATACAATTTGTTATTCATAGACAACATATGCCCATTTACAGTAAATATACCGTATACCTGAACACCTCATATAACTTCATCTAGTCCCAAAGTCAGCAGCAGTACGGCACCCGTACCGCGTGCACCAGACCACCGATACACTACACATACATTTATTTTGCAAATAAACACAAACCTTATTTGGATTGGGTTTATAAAATACTTGTATCACATGCCAATTTCTCCTGTCCCTTCTGATGTTGGAAAATGAATTTCTTTAGTTCGCGCTTGAAACTGTAAGAACTCTGCATCTAGTTGATCTGATTGGCAATAGACAGAGACAAACATATATACGCCCTCAACTTACAACATTCAGTCGTTTACGTCTGGGATGAAGGAAGGATGAAAAATTAAATTGTTTTATTTTCTTATAAAAATTATAACACTTTTGTGCACTGTGCCATATGCACCAGGCAACCCCTACGAAACTATTCGGATGCGACAATAATTGAAATTTGTGCCCGGAGGCATTCATGGCAAATAACTTTATTCACCATTTAGCTTCCAATTTTGCAGGAGTGTGTTTTCGCGACGGAAGAAATCGCGCCGCCCTCGCCAGACCCTGCGCCCTGTCACGGGTAATTGCACCCATTAACATATGCTTGTACATCTATTTACACAAATCTGTTGTTGCTGATGAGTTTTTAACTAAGAGGGCGGTGTGTTTTATTTAAAGAAGTTCTTTTTCAATCAGTCCTTATATATTATATTATTCAAATTATAAATTACATTTAATAGCAAGTTCAAATATTTTACCGTTAAGTAATAGTCGGTAATACATATTTTATCGTGGTTCCAGTCAGAAATAAGAATAGGGACACTCTATCGCTTTCCTGAGGCATTCTAAATAGTTACAGATAGACAAGAAGGTGGAGCTGTCAAGTGCATAACGTAGGTTCGTCAATGAGCAAAAGTTCTATTTACCTAGAACTTCCGCCGGAAATCGGCGGGTCGAGCACTCGAGCTAGTCTGATATTGTGGCAACCAAACGAACGGCGTACATCCACGACGAATTAGTTGTTATATGGGATATATATGGGAGTTTAATAACAAAAGGTTTTGTAATATAATTTATAAATATAAAGAAAAAATAATACTAATAGTAGCCGTCAGGGTGCGAACCGAGAAAGCTCGTGAGTTTAAACATTATACCGTCTAATCATCCACTGGATGCGTTAATTCATACCTCATTATCAAGTTTGTAATTCGCCATTATTAGGTATTGTTATTTAATTTATTAGTGAAGAACTGCAGACAGGCTGACGACCCACTTAATTGTAAGCAGTTACCGTCGCTTATGGATGTTTGCGACGCTAGGAGTGCCTCTGGCCTAAACATGCTGCTGTCTTATAGGGGTACAGGAACCTGGGTCACTAATGACGGAATACAACACAGGGTTATTATGATGGCATACTTGTATACCAAGGTGGTCGCCGTCCAGACGAACTTGGGGCCCTACCAGGTAGCTAGGTTGTTATGTCACCTTTTACGGCAGGCCGACACCGGCGGCAGAGGTTAGTATTCTTACTCCACCACTGAACGGAGAAAAATGTTTATTACAAACTTGAAGAGGGTTGCCTTCGGTGGCATGGCCACGTTTTGCGGCAGCCAGCTACTTATACATATAAGGAACAAATGTCTAGCCATGCCATATCCACCGGGTCCTGGCTACAGGGGAAAACTCAAAAAGTGTTGGCTTGATGTCGTAAGGGGTTATATGAGTGCCCATAGGCTACTAAGGATTCCGAAGACGATGCAAAGAGGAGAACAAAAGTTGGAAAGCGGACTTCAGGTACCGGAGCGGAAGGTTGGGTTGCAACCGCGATTTACCGCTGAGATGATGATAATTATATTTAATTTTTATAACTATGTCTGATTAAATATGAATCGAATGATTTACACCTCTTCAAATGCAGTGCTCAATATTTTACGAGCCATATTAAATTTTCTACCAGAACTGAATAATTCTTTATTTCTGCCGTGCCTTGTATGCAACTGGCGTGAGTGCTGTCACATGGAAAATACATCGTCAAGTAAAGCGTGTTCGGAAAATCGGCATTTTTAATCAAAACAACTTAGTTGGAAAGTTTTACATGTTATGAATTATTTGAAATTGGAAGCATATTTCAGAGTTTATGTAAATTATAAATAATGGATTATGTAAGTGATGAATTCCGACTGCAACGGGATGCATTGATGACAAGATAAAGATTCAACATTTCTTGTCTGTATGAGTATGGTTTTTAGCATTAAGGCAGAATATTTACAGGTACAATATAGATAAAATACATAATACATCTCACGAAGAAGTTAAATTTATACTTAAAGCCATTTATTGCAAGGCTTTTTCACAATCATACAGCTGACCAACGCATATATTCAGTTTCATTAATTTGTTCGATTTTTTAATTTTTATTTCATAGATAAGTTAAATTACACTTGAAATAAGCTATTAATTTTACAACTATGGCAAAGAGCCAGAGAGGTAGATTATATTTGGAGAAAAATGGGCATAATACTTAAAATTTTCTCTTTTAAGTAGAGGTAGCAGTAAGTAGAGGTTTTTGATCCTCCGGTATATAAATTCATTGTTTTCCAATGAAATGTCGCCTTAAAATTTGTATTGAGTTAGATTCAAAGTATAATTATTATTTATTTTTCGATCAACGTATTGAAAGTGAGGATAAGAAAATCCAAATGGAAATTTTTTAATAAACTTTCATTGTAGCATTTCAATACAAAATTTCTCAATGAGTTTCACAAGTTCACAACAGATTTAATAAAATATTTGTGAGGAGAATGAATTTGAGAACGTGGGTTAATTGCTACTTGTTTATTGGTTCCACATAATTGGCTCGATTATGAAGCGGTGCCCGGCCGAGGCCTGCTCTCATAATTGCGAGCTACTTCAAACTTTGATATTATCACCTTCGCGGTGCTGTAGAAAAATAATAGACACGGAAAGTACCGATATCGATGAGTGATTTTCTTTAAATTTTAGCTTGGCTTAAAGGTCTCGTTACCAGGCCCTAAAATGTACTTATAATCTAAATGAGCATGGATATAGTTAATTTAACTATATCCATGCTCAAAACTTGTACTATATTGCCAACATAAATCATATTATACAACTTTCTGAGAAATTTTTCATATTTTTTATGCTGATTGGGGAAAGTTGGTTCTATTATTCATACTTGTTCACCATCCAAGCTGGTCCAGGTAGCGTCCACAGCTTTTAATTCTGGATCTAATTTTGCTCTGGAATATTGTCAAAGGGTTTCACAATGCGCATTTTACCTTCATGTCAAACCGTGACTTTTCTATTCCATTCTTATGCCAACATAAAAAAATGGATTAGGTTTTCAGGGCGACCACTGTTTTATCCCCAAGTATATTTATCAGCATCCTAGCCTTAAAGCCTTGGGTTGCAACCCAAACTTTCGCTTCGGTGGCCGGGGTCCGCTTTCCGACTTTTTCTTTTCCACTTGTCTTATCCCCCATCCCATCCCATATATAGCAGGAAAATATTGACTTAGACCTCAAAAGCTCTTTAATTGGACTCTGTACAACATTTTGAATAAAAAAAGCCAAGAAAGCAGTAGCAATTTACAATATTAGTCTTAATGAAATGTAAGATAATCAGTTTGAAGCGTTCCTTATCCCCGATCAATTATACTCTCGGAGGAAAAAAAAACGACCCCAGCAACTTACCATGACACCACATCATATACATCAAAGGCCGCAAAATAATAGATTTTAGTCAGGCGCCATTAGAGAGTTATCGATATTTTAATGTACCGTCATTTTCCCCACCCTGAAGTCTTCCCCTTACTGCCGAGACCTTAATAAAAATATCAGCCGGGCACGAGCGTCAAAGAAACGCTTAATTTAATTATCTTCACCTTTTAATAAACTCCAGGTCGGTAGGCTAAATAACAATTAGCTATTTACAAGGCGCTGCCGTAGTGTTAATTTATTTGGTACACCTTTAATATTTATTCATAAATATTTGTTTTCTCCAGTATTTATAATGTAATTAGTCTAGATCTTGAGTTAGTAATAATTATATTATTACTCTCATCATGTCCTAAAATACACGCATTTTTAATACTAAAAAAGCAAAATGGGACAGGTTTCATTCGAAACTTGACAACTTGTTAACCGTACATAGAATCACAACTGAAAACATTGGTGTGTTAACATACTCACCAAACTTAGACAGAATAGTGAAAAACTGGACTGATTGTATCGCTAATTCATGCAATCATAGTATCACAAAAATAAAATCACAAGACAATAAGTGTCTACCGTGGTGGACAGAATACCTCGTCAAGCTGAAACAAGGAGTCGTCACTAAGAGGAGACGAATTCGCTGGACAGCACCTGATCTTCGAACCCGCATTGTCGAGGAGTACTTGCAAACTAAAGAATATTACGAAAAAAGGTCAAGAATGCAAATCAAGCTGAAGGCATTTTGTGGTAAACAGGATAGAGAAAGCATGTGGGAGAGGATTTACATGTTATTCGGTATTCCTGTACCCTCACGGGACAGCAGAATTTCGCACTGCCACTGGCGTTGCAAACACGCATAGGCGACGGTAACTGCTAAATTCTAAGCGAGCCGTCAGCCCGTCTGCTGTCCTACAGCAATAAAAAAAAATACATCACCTTAAACTATATTTTGTTATATTTTATATTTCCCAGGTTAGGTTTTACATTTCCCCCACAGGCTATAGAGGTAATGATATTAACAATTGTAATCCGATACTATAATGCTCGCCTCGGGCAAACACTCCGCCATTGCACTATGCACTTACACGCAGTCGTGCTTACATTTTGTGAATATCTATACCTGATCAGGGACGCAGGTACTTTCCAAAGTTGACGGCTATTAACACATTTTGGATACATAACGTATGTATGCATTATCATGGAGAAACTCATTTACTAGCAACACCGACAACTAGCGAGTTGCCCTTTGTTTGAATGTAGCTTACCATAAACTACTACGTGTGGCTTTGGTGAACAAAAAGTATCCTAACTCATCCTATCTTCATGTAACGCGTTTTTGAGTTCTGCTATCTTCTTTTAAGAGATCTCTGTCCCCATGCAGGGCAGTAAGAATATTACCTCTGCGGCCTAGATCGGTCTGTTGTAAAAGGCGAAGATATAACCCTAGCTATGTAGCAGGGCCCTGGGTCTGGATTTCAACCAGTCTTGGTCTCTAGATATGCCTATATAATAGCCTCCGGCAAAAGTGACCCAGGTTCCAATTCCCCTACGTGAACCGCATCGTGTTAGCGGTGTCTGTGGCGTCGCAAACATCCATAGGCGACGGTAATTGCTTACTATTAAGTGGGCCATCAGTTAATCTGCTGCCACATATATTCTTCTCTTTTCACAAGGACGTGTCAGGAAAGAGTGTTGACATAAAAACGCATTTGTTTTGCTTTACGACTATATACAGCATCTCGAAAATTTAATGCTGTTGCGAAGAAGTAGCGTCGTTGTTACATTTCTGTTTTGCAGGTGTGTATTTGTGGGAGTAAGTAGACGTCACCACGTTTTAATTCAGTGTAATAACCCTTTTATTATTTTAATATTAAATTATTCGAAGAGATAATATTTATATTATATTATAATATGTGATATACTCAGATAATTAAAAGCGTAGAAACAATAATCACCAAAATTCTTATCTAAAATTGACGATGATATCATATTGACATGAAATGAATCAACAAAAAAATATATTTCGTAACATACTAATTTTACGGTTAAACCCGGTTATATCTTTCAGGAAGCAATCATCCGTGTAAACTCCGTGTAACTAAATGCTAACGGAACTTTACTCATACTTGCGTCATAGTGGCACCCCTACGTTTCCATCAAACTGCTTTCCACCATATTTCTGGTCTACGAAATCGTATTGTGTAGAAAATAAGGATTATAATTGCTAAGCAAATTTGTACAGAAAGGTATATTTAAGTTATGATTCGTTATTTTCAATACATGCATTTGGTATGTCAGGGGTGGAACCACTTTGCAGCTTGCTTTGCTTCCGGACGTGTGTGAACACTGTCACCTTGCTTTTAGTTTCTATGGAGATCAACGGATTTTTGGTAAAAAGGTCTAAAAAGTGGTAGAATATTCTTTATTACAAAAACTTTTTTAGTAATAGTTTTACTATGATTTTCTAAAGTTATCATAAGATTGATTAGTAATGCTTTATTACAACTTAATATTGTAATATAAGTGTGGTTCAAGTACATCAGATACGATAGGCGTTCTCATTGCTCTATATATATATATTTTTATCCAAGATTTTTAAAGCACTTTTTTTTTAAATATAGTGTTCAGTTGTCTGGTTCAAACCAGATAAGATGAGGTTCAGCTTATGTTTTTTAGGGAGGTTATGTGACTAGATCGTCGCATCCCGCGCCCTCGGCACTCAAGGCGTGCGAAAGAACACCGGAATGGTTTTTGTGTGTATATGAGTGACGTGAGTCTTCCCGCTTAGAGGAGGAGACGTACGAGCGCATTGCACTGGGAGTTCCACACTGGATGTGCGCCAGGCATTTCCAATGTTTTATTTCTTTGGCTAGTTCAGCGGCAAGTAAGACAGGGCTTTTTTACAAACATAGATATGATGACTAAATAAATCCGGACTAGATCAAACTATTTGCGAAATAAAAATGTTTTGCCTATATGGGTCAAACCGATGAACGTACAAAATTACTTGCATTCCTACTGAGCCAGCTATAATGTGAAATCACCCTTGTAATATTAAAAAAAATCACTGTATTTATTTCATCAATTTTATTGAACCTGTATGGAAAATAAATGGATCAGAATTTAGCGCTAGAGCCTTTCATGTGGGTCGTAGTTTTGTCTTATGACATACTAAAAATGTATGTAAGGCTCCAAAATTAAAGTTTTTAACGAATAAGTCTCCTTACATCCGTTTAAGCAGGACAATGATTATTTTTTAAATCATATAATAACATAACAATCTAATAAAAATAAAACATTGAAAACTAGCCACAAAATTTGACGTTTATATACCATAAAAAGTTTGATAATCTGTCGATTATTGGTAAACGAACATCTGTTTTTAATGGAAGACCATTATAACATTGATATTAATCATTTGGGGGATGTTCCGAGTACAATTATTGGCTATTATTATGAAAAATAATTAAAATTCAATCCCACTATTACACGCAAATCATATCTCTTATTCAGCCCAATTTATGTAGAATGGACAAAATGAACTTCATACACTTTTTTAATGATCATTATCAACATTTATTAGTTATTAACATTTATTGATGACCTCCGTGACGTAACGCACTTCGATATGCTTGCGGAGGTCACGGTTTCGATTCCAGTCTTGCATCTGGATGTTTGTGTATAATATGTATTTATTTAGAAAAGAAAAGTATCTAACAGTTATTTAGTACCCATAACACAAGTGCTGCAACTAGATAGCGACATTTGAATTGTGCCATATTTATTATTATGAATGAATATAGTTTATTGTACAACACACAAAATTAATACAACACAGAACAGAAACAAATAACGTTGTTGTTGATTAAGTTGGTGTGGTTCCGGGCAAAATTAGGAAAAGGGCTTCCCATTACTCACGGAGTCTGAATATGCAATTAATGGATTATGCATTTAGCTAATAGAGAATAATGAAAGACAGGGGCGGAGTAAGAACACTAACCCCTGTGGCCGGGGTCGGCCTATCATAAAGGCGACAAAACAACCCTAGCGACTCTATGGGACAGTTCCTGTGACTCTATGGGACAGCAGCGTGTTCGCGGGGCACCGCGTCGTAAACATCCATAGGCGACATTAACTTTCTATTAGGAGGGTCGTCATCCTCTGCTGCTACACAGCAATAAAAAAAACCCATCGTAGTTAGGCTGTTATAATTACCCCTGTAAAACCAACTTAGTTTCTTCCTTGGCTTTAATTGGTTAAGTAAAAAAGAAAGAAAGAATTATACTGAGACAAATCACACAGTGTCATATAGTCCCAAAGTGAGAAGCATAGCGCTTGTGTTATGGGTTATAGACAACTGATATACTACTTATATACTTTTCTTTTTTAAATAAACATTCGGACGGGATGAAATTTGTACTCGTTAATTTCGCGGGTGTTACGGGGTGCTTTAGCCGTTACTTCACGGAGGTCGTTATAGTATCACAAAAAGGTCTCCAACAAAGTAAGGAAAATTTAACCTGTGGCAATATATTTATAGCATATTTCATGTTCCGTAAAAATCTCAGATGTAACGACGAGAAAAGAATACTAGAAGTCATATTTTCATTAATAATAAAAAAATATAAAACTATCTTTACCATTTAATTTAACATTTGAGACTATCATCTCCGGATAAGATCAAAGTGGACTTAAGAAGTAATATGAAACAAAACGATATGTCAAGTACAAATAGTAGTTAAGGGGCTGAATCGGTGCTTGAGACGTTATTTCGTTTCAGCAAAATGGACGTCGAGGGTGAAATGTCTTTGTAAATCGAAGTAGCCTTTAACCGACATGTCCCAGGTCCCTCGTGGGACTGTGATTTTAGACGGTATTAAGTTGACGCTCTATTATGTATTTCATTCTTTTAGTTATAGGGATAAAATTTGTATATAAAAATTTATTAAAAAAGAGTACCAGGTAGCTCAGTGGTATTTCACTTGGAAACTAATTTAGAGGTCCCGGGTTTGAATTCCATGTTAGCATGCACCGCTTTGGCAGTTTTTCTGACAGTGACAATGAAGAAAAACATCGTGAGGAAATCGACATACCGAGAGCACCGATATGTGAAACCCGGTATCCCGCTTTGGACCAGCCTGTCCGTTCCCTCTAAGGGGAGCCCCAAGACCAGCAACCGGACGTTATGGCCTGTTATTATTATTAAATTTATTGGAATAAAAATAACTGATTTCAATAAATTTACTATAAACGTTTTGCCAGTTTATTAAAAAAGTATTTTGTTGAAGACGAAATGCATAAAACTTAAGCTAGTGTTAACACTAATATCAATAAATATATAAAAAAAAATTATATACAATAATAGGCTTCATAGCTAAAAGCTGTCTCTTGCAGGTCATTCGTATTTTATACTATGTGTTTTTATGTAAAGATTCACCTATGTTCTACGTAAAAAAATTGTTGCTTGTGAGAAAAGGTATATTATAGACAAAAATTATTTTAACTACTTGAAAAAAGATTGGGGTTTTCAATCAAAATTAAACGAAAAAATTTATTGTCTAACCCAAGTTTTAATAGAAATAATTCAATAATTGTCAAAGATTTGCTCTCTGATTTCAGATAACATGAAGAAAAGTTCCGAACATATCGTGCTCTATATTTCAAGGATTTTACTACTTTACAGGCTGCAAAGAAATGGTTTCATTCTATGTTTCCTCTCCAGTAAAAACCCAAGTATTGGTACAGAAAAGGTGCAAGCATTGATGTAGTATGATGACGTATAAAATAATAATGACGAGTATACCCCTGAGCTATCAAAACAAGATGTACCACTTAAATGATGATGAAAATTTACAAACATAATGACAAAAATAACACGACCCCCTCGAAAGACAAAATATTTGTACAATTTAATAACAATTTTATATTATTGTTTGTTTTTTTGAATGTTTTTGCTCATTGATTGTATGTTTGTAAAATGAAGGGTTGTAATTCTAAAGGGTCTAAGTGCCAAAAAAAATAATTCAATATTATTACAAAAATACGATCTATGTACCAAGCCTAATAATATTCAAATGGATCCAAGTGCCTATCTCTTTTAATTTTTCACTCATACACAGATGAAGTTGTGGCGCGGTCTAAGTACCAACGCAGTTTCGCACAACCTTTTTTTGTTATATCTCTAAAACATAAAATTGGCACTTAGACCCTTTAGAATTACAACCCTTCAAATATGTTTTTCGCTATTTCAAGTATCCTGGTGAAAGATCAGCGCAGGGTATACCAGGTAACTTGTCCTAAGGAGTTAGGTACTTTTTATAGCTAAAGGTAATTTTAGTTTAAATTATAGCTATAAGCATTTTTATTACCGAGGAACAGTAAGCTGATGCCCTACAAACATAATGGTAAGCAGTTACCGTCGCCTATGGATGTTTGCAACGGCACGGGCTCCGCTGCTATCTGCGTAAGGGTACTGATACCTGGGTCGGTATAGTATGTATTTATTTACAAAAAAAGTATTTAAGTAACATATCAGTTGTCTAGTACCCATAATACAAATGCTATGCAACTTAGTTTGTGATTAGATGACGTTGTGTGAAATGTCTCAATATGTCCTAATTATGGCGGCATATACCTATAGACCAAGGGTGGCTGCCACGCAGACGAGCTTGGGGCCCTATGCCACGTAGATAGGGTTGTTTTGTCGCCTTTTACGATAGGCCGACCCCGGCCACAGGGTTCAGAATTCTTCCTTCGCATTAATAAGTATTTTCTTTCTAATAAACCTTGCGCTACAAGTTAAGTGCAGGGAACTGTCTTAAAAACATTGTTATCGATAAACTCGTAGACTAATAATTAAAAGCTTTTTATTTTTAATCACAGACAACCATAGTATGCCACGGTTGATGTATTTCGCCACATTCGTGATACAGCTATGGGTGGAATGTTGAATGTCACAGGCAATTAGCACACGTGTGTCCCCCAGCGAAAATGTACCCCATATCAACCCTGATTTTGCCCTTTCAACAAATAATTACGTTACTCGGACATATTGGCTGAATTTGCTTCATGATAGACATTGTTTTATCAACAAAATTATATTCGAAAGTCTTCCTTTTCCTGCCTTATCCTAAAGTACAGTAGGTCGGCACAACGTGTTCTCTCCTTCCACTCTCCTTTGTTAGTCGCCATATCAACATTCACACCCTTTTCGCCATAATATCATCTTTTACGCAATCCATCCATATTTTCTTTGGTCTACCTTTCCTTCTGTAGGTATCCACTCTCATTTCTATAATTTTCCTATAGTTAATATAAATTATATAGCATTCGTCCATTCGCATTACATTTTTAAAGTAATTCATAAAATTACGCGACCGCCATGGACTTGCGGAAATCACTTGCTCGATTCCCGTCCCGCGACTGAGTGTTTATGTATAATATGTATTTAGAAAATGTAATGTATGTAATATATTAGTTGTATGGTAACCATGATACAAGTGCTATGCTAGTTACTTTGTGACTAGATGGTGCTGTTTAAATTGTCCTAGTTTATTTCATTAGACATTTATGATATAATAGGAAATGTCAAGTAGAAGTTTGGTATTTACCTTTAGGAGAATTTTTTTTATAATACTGAATTACGTATTAATCTGCTGACAAGATATAAACATTTACCATCTCTATGACACAAACTTTTTTCTGGATTTATTTGGATGAGAACGTCCGAATCCAAAAGTCACAGTAAAATATTAAGGTAATATTTCATAGTATGCTTTATATAGTACTAGTTCACCCGGCAAACGTTGTTCTGCCATATGAATAAAAAAAGTAGCTTATAACCTCCTCCAAGGTCCAATCTATGACTATACCGAAATTCATCAAAATAGGTTCGGCGTGAAAGCGCAACAAACAAACACACTTTCACATTTATAATATTAGGATACTTTTTTGGTTGATAAATTCGAATTGGAGTGCTATAGTTACTTATTCTATTACAGTCTATAATACTCGTATATATTTCATTTATATTTCCCTTATAATTAATTTCCCATCCCCCTAAAGGGAAATTAGTGGGTTACATATACCAGATCTCGGTATGTGGAAATTATGTTATAATATGTATAGATATACATACATATATAGATATAGATATATAAAAGACGAAAAATTCTGCCAAACCGTTTCCAACGAATCGTCCCACTCCACACAAAACTACCCGACGAGATAAGCCGACGGGCTTATTATTACAAAGTGACGACACTGAAAAACCACTGCTCAAGATCTGCTGATGTCACCGCCCGTTCTAGCGAATGTTTGTTTACAATAAGCCCAGGACTCACAAGCCATGAGCAACTAAGCCGCTGATAGACCACCTATGCCACTGAATGGCTATTTAAACCGCTGAGAGGCCAATCGCGGCTACTTATACTCGTCACCGGAAGTTAGTAGCCTGCCGAATCGATGCTGGGGTAAAGAGGGTTACCTCGAGGCCCCAACACCCACAAGCAAACCATTAACCTCTATGTTAGTCTCCGAGTATTATACCTCTTAGTTGCTATTGCTACTTACCTTTTAATTATGTTTTATTAATTAATCATACGCCCTAAATATTATAAACATGCATTAAAATCCAACATAAGGCAGTATCCACGCGAGCGGCGCGGTGCGGCACGCGCGCGGTGATTTTTTATCAGCGCAGCGATAATTAAACGGCGACACATTACTAGCGTATGAGTGCGTGGAGTCCGCGAGTGCGTGCTGCCGCGCACCGCAGCTGTCGTTACATACGAACGGCGAGTAAATAATTTTGATACTTGCTTTCAAGGTACCAACCTTAGTGGTCTTATAAGCAGAGACCATGACAGCATATACCTCTTATACAATTTTTGTCGCCTAATGTCCATTTTATTATAGTATAAATGCTATATACTGACGTTGAAGAATAATATATAAATAATATAAGTTGAAAAAGTCGGTGTTAATAAGCGGTACTCGCACGCGATAAAATCTTTTACCTTTCAAAAATAAAATACAGCCGGTACTATTCTTAAATAGCTCGCTAATCTTGAAAGTTATTTATTACAAACAGTCCATAACTTTTTGCTGCAGGACTGAGCTCATTCTTAGACGGAATGGAAAGTACACCCGCCACACATCTTCATTACATATTGATGGAATATATATACTGTTTATCTTCGTTTGCACGTTTTTTCGCGATCATTTTCTTTACTACAATATCATTACATAGTAAAAAAGTTATAAAATGAATTTCATACTAAACAATTTAACTTATTATGACGAAAATTAAACCTGTGACCTTTATAAAGCATCTCGAGGGCGAAATCACTTGAACAAATATGTTAATTATTAATCATTAAAAAAATAATTACTAACCTAAATTTAAATTTGTTTAAGTAAGGTAAAATAAAACAGATTTTCCTTATTGTTATTGAATTAAGATTTATGAAAGATATAAAAATGTAAGGGTTTAAAGTTTCTGATATAAATATAATTTGTGTAAATCATAAACCTGAAAAGCTTGAGCCCAATTTACTTAGAACATAAGTATTCAGAGTGTAAATATTGGTTTTTCTTCTTTCGTCCATCTGTTAATAGAATAATGAGTTCTGAATTTGAATTGTGGTATAAAATTTAATATTATAATAATTTGAGTAAATTTTCGATTTTTTGTTCTCATTTACAACTCTCTCGATCTATTTACTACAATTTTTTTATTGCTGTAGGACAGCAGACAGGCTAACGGCCCGCTTAGAATTTAGTAGTTACTGTCGCCTATGGGTATTTGCAATGCTAGTGGCATCGCGAACACGCTGCTGTCCCGTAAGGGTAAGTAAGTATCAACACTACGAAGTCTGTGAACATTTCGCGTGACGTATCGTGATTGTCTAAACTCCAACAGATGTGTGCCGGAATGTAATTGTTTGCCCGTGAATTTACAGGAGTATATTTTATATCACTCCGTAAGCACCCTAATGCTGTTCATTCACCTCGTCAGATGTTCAATGGTGCGAGCCCATGAAAGCTTTTTGCGGGGGTTCAGATTTTTTGGAAATTAATTTGATTTAGATGTAACGGTCTTGATGTTTATAATAATTGGATATGCTTTTTTGTATTAATTGTTTAATGTTTTAACGGTATTGTTGGTCGTATTTTGAATATCAGGATCTTAGCAATTCCTCTCTATCTGCTGGTTATTACTTTTAATTTTTCATTATTCATTATCGTGTAGCTTGGCCAAACAGTGCTGGTTTAACATCGCATTCGAATGGCTGACTAATGATTCTGAAGACCGTGCGAAGTGGAGAAGAAAAATCGACCCTGGGCTCCGTAACGGAAGTTTGGTTGCAACCATGACTTTGAGATGTTGACGATACCTCAAGTTGACAATATTAAAATAGCTTATCTGTGCTAGATTATGTTGGGGCTAAAATCTTCAAATATGTGTAGACTGTATACTGATTGTATATTTGTTATGCACTTTTATTTTAAAATCTATTTTTAGATGTTAATTAGACAAATTACGAAATTGGACTTGCCAAGCAATAATGAATCAAGGTATGCTTGTATAGTCGAATAACACTAATAATTATGATTATATTACAGACATAGAATCTGTTTGAGATTTGATTTTATTATACAAAAAAGTAAATATAAAAAATGATTTTCACTGGAGTTTTGATGTATTTTTAAACAAATTAACAGTGCCATTTATACTAGGTGTTAATAATCTTAGTGATTTTTTATAACAATTTATATTTTACATATATTTAGTCTGAACCTTTGGATATTTTACATTTTAATTCAACTATATACCCGAACGAAGTATGTCAATTATTGATTAAGACGTAATTAGAACAGGTATCGGCGACCGCCTCATTTTTATGCAAATAACAAACATATAATACGTATATAATATTTTTTTAAAAACATCAACATCATGGTATAAAGTAATTATATAGTTTTTTTACATATATAATATGTAAACAAACTTTTACGCATATGCGTACAAGGTTTGGAACCTGATGGAGAAGACCTCCATGTTCAACGAATCATGCAAGCATTTTTTTACCAATAAAATATTTTCCTTCTTCTTTCTTTCTTTCAAGTCAAAACTCCTACGGAAGCCATGGGTTCTTTTCCTGTCCTGAAACCATGTATTATATCGATGCTTGCTTGAAAGGCAACCTTTACTAAGCGACATTGAGTCAACTTTCCAGGAAGTTGATTTGAAGTTCAAATATACATATATTTAGAAAAAAATATTATCTCACCTAATTGTTGGATTGGAATGATCCAACAGAAAATAAATAATCATTCAATCCCACAATTAGGCGAGTTATAATTTTTTTTATATTTGAACTTCAAATCACTTTTCTGGAAAATTGACTCACGTCGCTTAGTAAAGGTTGGCTTTAAACGTCGAAATGTATTTATTAACAAAATAAAAATGGTATTTTAATCATCTATTACCCATAATACAAGCGTTCTGTTACTTTAGGACTAGATGGCGATCTGTGAATTGTCACAGTACATTTATTTCCTTATTTCCCATATTCTAACGTAACGCAGTTAGTCCACTTATCGTGAGCATTGATGTCGATGAATAGTGGGTTTCAAGTATTTCATTACTTTAATGATTCATTAAATTGTTTGCTTGCCTCATTCTAGACAATGGCTATTGTAAAATAATCTTGACCTCGCATTATTATATATTTGCATTTATAATTTTTATATACTTATACATTTACTGAGAGATTTTTCTTAAATGAAATAAATTCTTAATTAACAAATAATTGATTCCATAACTTAGTGTAACAAAACTTTTAAATTTTATATCTAGCAAGTCCATAGATATAAATAGAAGTCGATATCCAATGTCAAGTTAAATAAAAGTAATTTTTTTATTTTTCTAGGATAGCAGACAGTCTGACGGCCCGCTTAGAATTTAGCAGTTACCGGCGTCTAACACAACACAAGGTTATTATGGCGGCATACTTAAGACGAAAAGTGGTCGCCATCCAGACGGGCTTGAGGCCCTACCACGTAGCTAGGGTTGTTTTGTCGCCTTTTACGACAGGCTGACCCCGGTGGCAGAGGTCAGTATTCTTTCTCGGCTCCTGCACGGGTAGAAACGATCATTCGGTTTGTCAGAACATAAAAAAGTGTACTACATAGTACTGGGGTAACTAATTCGATAATTAAAAAAGTTTTGCATAAACGATGACACATTATACGATATAATCTTTAGATCATGACAAGTAAATGTTTTATATCATGTGCAGCAGTGTCGGGTATGTTGACCAGCTGCGTGCCTAATTAATGTAATAGGCTAATTTTACACTGCTTCCTGTTCACAATAGGCTTGTTTCGTGCTTAAATTACATGATTTTAACAAATATAAAATATTTATTTCATTTTTTATTCCAATATATATGGAAGCTACATGGAATTAAATTAGAATTGGACTAAAGCAATGTTTCATTGTATGTGCATGTTATATCATAAAGGATAAGTACCAATGGTGATGGAAATTGATGATGCATCTTGAGGAAACCTTTACTAAAATCACCGTTATATGTATTCCAATCCGCCTTAAACAAGCGTGGTGGATATACTGTCCGTCCTCTTCAAGGATCCGAGATGATCCAGGGGCGTAACGTTATAGGCTATTTAAAGTTATTTTTTTTAATAATCATTACGCCGTGCCTGCAATTTATCGTCCTAACCCTGAAAGGAAAACCAGAGATTCATCCATCGCAGACGATGAGGAGACCCAATTCATCTCGTTAATTAGTATTACACAGAAATTAAACTTAATTTGACGAATACAGAGTACTTACCACACTTATCCGGATAGGTGATAGTACGGTTGAGCGCTCTAATACCCAGGATCGGTATTTCATACGTCTGGAGATAACAATCGCGACATCAAGGCATGCATTACTGCAGTGACTAGTCATTTATAACTTAATGATGATGGTTAAGTTGAAAGCGAAATTCTAAAAATCTAGGTCTATAATACCAAACCAAGCCGCGGCAAAAGGGAAACATCTAAAAACTACTGGCATGATATCACAAAGGGTAATATGCCAATGGACTCACTATCAGGGACGCCGAAATCATGCGAAGTGGAATAGAAAACGTCGGAAATATTGGACATCGAAGCCAAATTTTGTATTGCAACAGCGACAACGCTAAGATGATGGTGACGAATTAGTGTCACGCAGCCAAATTCACATCACAAATAGGATCATTTTTAAACATCGTAAAAATTAAAGTATTTATTTATTTTTGCACATCTGATTTCCATTAAGCTCCAAATAGCTCAAAAAAGCATGAATTATCGCTTTATCGCCCTTTTATTTAAATATTATAATATAAATTAAACAATAAAAAGTAGGTCTCTGCAGGAAATCAATCGGGCTTAACCCTCCTAATATATTTCTTAACAGGTGAAGAAACAAAGACATAGATACCCGAGCTTGTAAGATATGCCAAATGATTATATCTTTAAAGCACCTTATAGCTACTACATTAGATTAGACTTTCCTTGCTTATTTATATATTTAATTTCTAATTCAACAAAATTCATGAAAAAATATTTATTTATTTGTAATTAATCAATTTAAAAAATTAAACGTACTTTTAGCAAGTTGCATTCCTGTGTTAGAGAAATATTGATTTACCGTATTTATATTTCTTTTAATATAATTATGTATTAAATATAAGTTCGCCTGTAGTAGTCTTTGGTTTTGTATAGATTAAACGAGAAATCGTACCACTACGTCCAACAATCCTCTGTGATCGCCACACACATTTCACTGTCAAAACCTTTGGCGCTTTGATATGATGACCTTGCCATCATACGATTTCATTATATCTATACTACTATTTTAGAGAGGAAAGATTTGATTGTTTGTTTGCATTGAATAGGCTCCGAAACTACTGACCCGATTTAAAAAATTCTTTCACTGTTGGGAAGCTACACTATCCCCAGGTGACATAGGCTATATTATATTTTCAAAAAATTAGGGATCCTTGCTAAAACTCCAATAATGTAACCCAAGGTGTAAAAAAATTACCTACAATATTATTTAAATCGCGTGCGCTGCGAAAACTATTGATGATAGAATAAAATAATGTACCACGACTTTGCAGAACACATAATTATTTACAAAAAGTGTCGTGATAGCATATGTCTAACTATTATAGTTATGCCACAATAAGTGTTCTTTTATTTTAAAAATTTAATTGAGATGCCGCTCCTAGAAAAGGCTCTATATTTGTATCTTGGTATTAATCCTTATCAAAATAAATTACTTCATATTCAAAACTGCTTCAATACCTTTATATAACTTTTTGAATTATTCAATTCGGATATTCCATTCGAAAGATATCACGAGTTTAAAAATGTAAGTATTAGAAAAATGTTGCGTGGTAGCCGCTCACCCTGTTCGGCTAGCTAGGCAACACCTTATGTAATGTAGGCGTGCGTCACTGGGGTTTTTACAAAAATTAGAAAAAAAAACTAAAAAATAAAAAAACTAACAAAAAAATCATTAAAATAAAAGTTCATAGAAATAATAATATTCAACCTTTCTTTATAATTTTATTTTTTTAGTAACCTGACGCAAATAGAAGGGTTTATGTGTGTGTATATAATTTTTAATTTAGAAATTTTTGTTAAATACCCATGTGAAGCTGGGGCGGGCCGCTAGTCTATACTACTATTATAAAGAGGAAAGATTTGATTGTTTGTTTGTTTGTTTGTTTGCTTTGAATAGGCTCCGAAACTACTGACCCGATTTAAAAAATTCTTTCATTGTTGGGAAGCTACACTATCCCCGGGTGACATAGGCTATATTATATTTTCAAAAAAATTAGGGATCCTTACTAAAACTCCAACAATGTAACCCAAAGTGTAAAAAAATTACCTAAAATATTATTTTAATCGCGTGCGTTGCGAAAACTATTGATGATAGAATAAAATAATGTACTACAACTTTGTAGAACACATCATTATTTACAAAAAGTGTCGCGACAGCATATGTCTAACTATTATAGTTATGCAACAATAAGTGTTCTTTTATTTTAAAAATTTAATTGAAATGCCGCCCCTAGAAAAGGCTCTTTATTTGGATCTTGGTATTAATCCTTATCAAAATAAATTACTTCATATTCAAAACTGTTTCAATACCTTTAGATAACTTTTCGAATCATTCAGTTCGGATATTCCATTCGAAAGATATCACGAGTTTAAAAATGTAAGTATTAGAAAAATGTTGCGTGGTAGCCGCTCACCCTGTTCGGCTAGCTAGGCAGCACCTTATGCAATGTAGGCGTGCGTCACTGGGGTTTTTACAAAAATTAGAATACTTATTAAAAAATAACGAAAAATAAATAAAAAGTAATAACAAAAAAAATCATTAAAATAAAAGCTCATAGAAATAATAATATTCAAACTTTCTTTATAATTTTATTTTTTTAGTAACCTGACGCAAATAGAAGGGTTTGCCCTCAGGGGCGCTCCTCTGTCCGAGGAGTGCACGGGTGTGCGTACCCGAGGTGCCCGAGCATCCGTCGCGTCACTCCCCTCTCCGTTCGAGGCGACAGAGTCCTACTTTTCTTTCCGTGTACCTCTTACATCCTTTCCAACTTAGCTCTCTGTTCGTGGCGTGGTCCCCGGTGGGATGGTTGCGAATACTGATTGGGGTCCCGGGTTCTACCCTGGGACCTGATTTGGTAGTCGAAACAATGCCTATTTCGACTGCGCCTGCACAGAGAGTGTTCCCGAGGCGGGAATTGCATCCTTGCTGTCGGTTGGTCTTGCTGGGCCGGCTACGACGTCAGGCGACTCTGCTTTTTCTGGAGTGTCGTCTGGTAGTCGTACCCACGCCTGACTAGCACGCGACGGGGATGCGAGTCCCGTCCGGAATTGGCCGCGGACCTGTCGCTCCCGGCCCTGGTTCTGTCCATGGTCGGGGCGATCCTGGATGGACGGCCGTCGCCTCCTTTTGCGAGGCAGTAGTGTCTGCAAGGGAGGCGACGGAACGGGAGCGGGAGTCCGCCACTGCACTCCCTTCCCGCCAACGTAGGCCGCGTCGTCGGCGCCGGAGGGCGGGCAACGATCTCCGGCCGCCGTAAAAAGCGGCCGCGGGCGGCCCCTCGGGGGAGGATCCGCCGCCCGCACTATTGCCGCGAGGGAGAAGGCCGCGTGCTGTTCCGCAGCCCTCCTCAACTCCTAGAGTTGTTACAAGAGAGCGCCGTGGGAACGAAACCCTGACCCCCTGGCGCCAGCACTTTAGAAGTGGCCCGCTTGAAGACTAAGCGTGGGCCGGCACCGGCCCGGGCCACGAGATCGGCAGGCCATATATCCGTGGGCCCGGGCGTAGGCGATAGGAGAACAGCGGGGTTTTTTAGTGGGTAGTCGGATGGTCGAACATCTTTTCCGGAGTCCCTTATATCCCTCGGTCCCCCCGGGCCGGGGGAACCCGTCAAGAGAGGTTTTTCCCCGAGACCAAAAAAAAATAGAAGGGTTTAATTTTTAATTTTTTGTTAAATACCCGTGCGAAGCTGGGACGGGCTGCTAGTTTCTTATAAAGAGATACAGTGTATCTATAAAAAGTGAACTATTGTATTACACTCAAAATATTATTATAATTAAACTATTCGAACAATGTTAAAGAAACTGAAAATTTTTAAATTTTATTAGCTTCAGAGTTCAAGTTAAAAGATTTGGGTACTTTTAGACAGTATCTAAAAATGAGAATAAATGTAAGCAAAGATAAAAATCTTATTTTACATTCTAATAGTATCTATGTAAATAAGTTTAAACCGACTTGGAGATCTCCTCACTTCTCACGTGTGGTCAATGAGAGTATATTATTAAGATATAAAGTTTCAATAGCTCGCCTAGCTCTATCATCTGATTTAACAGATCAACTGAGGCTGAAGGTGGTCGTTCGTAATTTTTTTATTATTATTTGTATGTAGAGTATGTATTCTATGGTATGCATTATGGATTTACAGACCTAGGCGTTACTTTTTGGAATTAAATCTACCAGGCTGGTACATAAGTTTTAATAAAAAAATGATGAAGGTAGTTCTTTTTTAAAAAATAAATTCACCGATGAAAGGTAATTTTCTTAAAAGTAGGTAGGTCGGGGTTGGAACATATATCATCCCCACCCTCATCAACGCAACCACTGGCCTGTGTAGTAGATGTTCGGCAGATTCGGCGGCGAAGAAGTGGCAGACTCTCGGCGGCCTGTACTCGGCACGTGCGGTTGTATCTCACGGTGGGCTGTAGACCCCCAACCGTGGGCACACGACACCTGTCGTCGATACGTCCTTGTCGGATTGTAGTAACCGTTCTAGGCCTGTAGTGGACTCCAATTCGGGGTACCAATTACTCCGGTAATGGTCGGATTTTGCATAATTAGAACAAAATAGATTGTTATTTTAAATAGAATTGTTGACGTGTCCGCGCTTTGAGCTGCGTAGACTCGGAATGACGCGGCGATTGGCGAGTGTCGTTCAAATTCACTCGTTCACTCAATTTTACGAACGTGAACGAGTGAACGGAACGTTAAAATAGTGTGAAGGTGTCACTGGCCCTAACACAAGAGTTACAGGTGAGGCTGAGCGACACACAGAATACGTTCGGAGAGTTTTATATTTGAACCTTTAAAGTCAGTGAGGCATCAATAGGAACACAATACTGTATATTATATATATGTATATATCGTATACTCTTAGTCTTCCTACTAATATCGTTGGTTTTCACCAATGCTGTCTTTAGGTTTTATAAGTTTAATAGTTGAAGCAAATACTCACGGAACCTTATTCAAGTTGAAAATACTTAATTAAAATATGTCTTAAGCCATTTTCAGTCACTTTATATCTACGCTCCGAAGCAAGTGTACCGGTGTGGTATTCGTATCGCACCCCTAAGAAGCAGGTCAAGGCGTCAGCACCTGTTGCACCCCCAGCGTGAACATTACTTATTACGGATGCCCAAGAAATTAGGGGAACTCAAGTTATCGTGTTTTGATAATGTTAAAAGAGAATGATGAGTGGTGTTTTATTTTTTATTGAGTAAAGTGATATTCATTCGGATTTTTTGTTGCTGGTGTTTTTTGAGGTTCGTATATTTTTATATTGCAAACAAAATTATATATGTGCTCGGTATTGTATTTGTAAAAGGTGGCAAATGGATTTCCTAACCAGTTTCCAGAGAGCAAAGGAAGTGAATGGTTTGCTTTTCCTTCCGTTATTGTAGGTTGGGGTTTTAGACGGCATTCGCAACGATAGAAACCAAATTAAGCCATATAGTACGTGGTAGCCAAGTGGTATCACCATCAGCCTAGAGGTCCCGGGTTCGAATCTCATGTAGTCATACATAAATAAGCAGTTTTTCTCGCCTAATGTGCACATTAAAACATAATAGGCTAAAAAATCTTAAGGCAACTTGCATACCGCTTCTACCATCATGCCCGCCAATCCGCCGTGGGCAAGGGTTCTGTTCCCCTTGAGGGAGGCCCAAGCACTACAGTGAGACATTGTGGTATATGATTGAACTATGTTTCATATTACATTAACTATTGTCATAACTTGGTAGCTAAAATAAAATAAAAGACATAATAATTGAGCATTACCGCTCGGGCTCGCAAAACAATACTCCTTAAGTCCTTAGCTTTGTTAGTAATTGTGCGGGTTGAACAAAATGGCGAGCCCGCATTAAGCTCGGTCCACTGGTTACACAGATAAGTATAGCGGCGCGACGAAACAAGGTGCTGTATTGTGTACATTACAAGGGTACGGTACGAAGTATGCTCTACTTTGCGCTGTAAGTTAAAATATAGTGAAATATAGTGAAAAAACTTGGATGTTATTGAAAAAATGCTAGTTTTTTTTTTTTAGTTTTTGATGTCAAATCACTGTGCTGTTGGGCACTTTTCTTTATTCAAAATATTGTATTTCAAAATATTAACTATGCACTGTTCTTTGATACACTTTGTTCTTTGACATTTTTAATAAACAGAATAGGTTCGTCCTTTCTTGCTCCATTATTGTCTTCTAGCTCCTAGACGCTCCTTGCATACTAAAGGTAACATTCGACTTCTCTTTTTGGTATTCGGGTTCAAAGGATAGCCGATGAAACAAAACCAAATCTGGTTACCCCCAGTCCAATCATTTTCATAGGTGAAAAATGACGCATAATTTTTTTTTATGCCAAGTAAACCCAGAAATGCGATTGTTATAATTTTGCTTGCAGTTTAGAAAAAAAAACGCTTAAATGTTATCGTTACGGTTTAAAAATATACAAGCCGAGCATCATTCCATGTGCAATTATATCACAGTTCCATAAGGGCTCGTGCTGTACACCTGCCCACACGCAGCTGCCCGGACCCAGTTCGACTCTTCACCTTTGTACATAATGGACTATTGAGATATCAACCAGTTTTCGCTTATTTTGTAATACGGGCGAATCTAAAGGTGAATTATTATTATGTAAAACAGTCTTGCATTGGTTTTCCTTTAGACAAATGTTCAAAAATAATTTTCTTTTAATAAAAACGATGTACGTAATTAATATATATTTATATTATATACATTTTAGAAACTATTGCAACTCTAGATAAGTGTTTTCCAGAGCATCCTGTCGAGGCCGCTTCTGTTGTAGCTGTTTTTATTTACAATAATTTTAAGTTTTCTAATTAAATTTCTAGAAATCTGTAATTAGGGTAAAATGGAGCTGGCATAATATTTTTATCAAAAGCCCCTAAATAAATTAGATAGTAAATATATAAAACATAGAAAAACTAGGTAATTGGATTTTTAGGAAAGAATATTAAACGTAGACAAATATTATAAAGATAAAAATTGTTTGCTATATGTTCAAAAAATATTAATGTAATTTCTGGAGATTTATTATTTTATGTTAGTTTGAATTGTATAAACTGTCGACTAATTTTTGATTGCTTACTATAAGTTTATTTACTTGATTAAATTGCATAAAGCGATAACAAATAATAATATCTTACAAGGTTATATTATAACCTTGTAAGATATTCGAAGCTACGATAGTTATAGAAATGATCTGTTTTTATTTATCCCAAATTAAATTAGTTATTACACGCTTTATATTAGCTTCACTTGTATGTATGTTTGTAATTATTTGTTTGTAACCGACTCCTTTGGGGGTGATTTTGACCCACTTTAAACGGCCGGATTTCACCTTTGTAGATATATCGAGAGCCGATAACAATGCAATAATCTGTATAGTTTGTATCATTATCCATAACAGGATCCTCAGGATTAATGAATTTTCGGTTCTCGTCCGATCACCGAAGTGAAGGAGCGTCGGGCGCGGTCAGTACTTGGATGGGTGACCGCCTAGGAAAATCGCGTGACGGTGGATTTTTGTTCATTTTTATTCTTTTTTTATATGTTTTATATTAATTTGACCTGTATGTAATGGATTTTTTTTGGAATTCGACTCGATTTTTACTTACTTTGAACAATAAAATCAAAATTTTGCTGAAATGCCATATGGAGCGTAATTAATAACATTGCCAGAAGATGGCGATAAATTAATAATAATATAGCCGGAAGATGGCGTTATATTAATAAAAATATTTACCAATTGAATATTGAAAACAAATAAATTATATTATCACGCTTTTATTTTATAGTTAATGAAACTAAAAAGTTAAATATAAATTATAGTTTAAAAAATTAAAAAACACGCTTTTATAAAAAATCAATGTTAATTGTTATTTTGAAAATATCAAAGCACCCCACGCTTTTTTTACAATAAAATTCCTTTTTTTTGTTAATCCCACTATCTTTAATTAAAATTTATTGAAAATTATTTTTTACCTTTTAGTTAGATTTTTTATAAAAGCGTGTTTTTTAGTTTTTTTTATAATATATAAACTATAATTTATTTAAGTGATAATTGTGAATGACATTGTAACTTGGATATATTTTCTCTACGCTCAACTAGTTTATATACAATATATTTATTACATTTATTTATTACATTTAAATCCAATGTTTAAATTTTCTCAAACAATCTAGTGTTGTAAATGTGTGCAAAATGAAGCACGTTGTATATACTAGGGCCGCTGCTCTAAACCAATTTGCTACTAGAAGAATATGTACAGCAAGTACACAACTACCTATTTAGTTCCAAGATTATAAAACGATCTCCAAGAAATATAAGAGATAATATTGTAACCCAAAAAATATTAAAATCTCACTTAAAAAAATACTTTTTAGAGAATTTGTAACCTAATTTTAATTATTCATTTGAACGTGCGTAGACTTAAGTTTCGATGGCATTGTACAAACCTTAGGGTTTTTTATGCTGTTATTTTACTAAGCCAATAACTGTGAATCTGATAAATAGATAAAAAAATAAATTCTTGTGAGAAATAGTTACTGAAACCTCCTTTTATGTATTTCACGATCATTTTATAAGACTAACAGTTTAATGTACATGTAATATTTTTAGATATGTATTAAAAAATGTTCTTCATAAAACACAATGGAAAGAAGATTTTCTTTGTCTTTGAATAGCCGTAATATTTAATCTTATTTAATAAATACCAGATTATTACTAATGCTACAAGGACAAAGCAAGTATAGCTAATTTTAGATACAAAGATAACTAAAATGGCAAGAATCACAAACTTACGAAATGGTCTATTTACACATAAACATTTTCAGGGTTCGCACAAAGATACAATGCTAACATATTTTACAACCATTATCATAAAATAAACATAAAACATTACAAAAAGTATACAATAAAGAGAGATTTCATAGCGTAACATATGTACTCACACATAGGTGATCTCACCCCCTTTTGTAGGGAAAAAAACCGCTCATCGTTGAACACAATAAAATAATCCGATGCTTTGTAGAAATATTGCAGCTTTAGTACTGGTTGTATAAAAAGTTTTAGTATATACTCTCGCTTACTTCCATAAATAAAATTAGTCTTTCTCCCTTTTTTATAGATTTTTTTTTATTTGTTCTAATGAATAATTTAATTTTGCGTCATTTAAAATTTCCTTTTTCATTAAAATAATTGAAGTTGATTTTATATCTCAAAATCCATACGTACATTCACAAGTTTAATTACGCTTGATTTAGGGTAAAATATAAGAGGAACCTTTGAATAAAAATGAGAAGAAGAAAACAGGAGAAAAATAGTCTATAAACATATTCGGCGGAGATTAAACGCGATTTCGAAGTCATGGTGGCTAGAACATACTTGTACGAAAACTATCAATATAGTCACTTGTATTTATTCCCTTACTTAAATTTGAAATATGTATCGCAAGTGATGTAGTAAATTATGCTTGCATTTCGAGTATCATATACATCGAAAATCTCTGAAGTTGGAAATTGAACTTTGCCTTAGTGTGATATGGCTGGGAACAGAAAATTTGGCAACTTGCGACTCGATTAGAGTTAGAAAATACTTTTGCTGTCGTTCCCAAGGTCCAAGGGCGCGTGCGGCGCGTGACTGCCACGTGCGTTTGCGCACCGTTACTTCACTCCGCGTTTCTATGCTGTCATACCCGAACTATTCACGCATGATGGGACTTTTGTGTAGTTAATAATTTTCAAGTACCTTGTTTAGATTACGAAGAAAGTCAAAATCATATCGCTCGCTGAATGCATTTAAATTACTCGCATAGCAGACCATGAATCATGACGTACTATTCCATACACTCTTTTTAGTTGTTCTTTATTCTTTATAATAATAATAGTCAACATCCTACTGCTGGGTTCGGACTTCCCCTCAGACAGTCTACCCACCGCGCTTGTCCAAGGCGGATTGGCGAGTTACACATACCGGTGATATCAGTATGCATTTTCCTCACGATGTTTTCCTTCACCGTCGGTACATAGCAATCGTGCATACACAAATGTGGAATTAAAAATTGTCTAAGCGGTGCATAATATCGTTGAATTCGAACCGAAGACCTTTAGATTAGTCTCCGAGTTTATTACCATTGAACTACCAGGAACCCCGTTGAGTCATCATAATTTTTGAAGTGATAACTTCTTATGGGAGGGTAAACCACTTCGTTACATAACGCGTTACAGCGCCAGTCTGTCTAGCTTCCCTTTCTCTTACGCATACGGCAGCGGTAGGCAGGCTCCTCCTCTCTTACTCTAACCCACAGCGCTAAATCTATTCGAATTGCAACTTTATTACAATAAAATACAGTTGAGTTTTTTCTTTATAAAGAATCTACATTAGGGAATAATTTAATTTAATATAATTTTGAAACAATTTTTGGAAAAATTGGAAATTAGTAAACTTAAGTTATTTTTGAATTATTTTTGGTTTTATTAATAAATAACCTTTTCTTACATTATCATATTAATATATATAACATTTAAGTAATAACCTAAGCTTTTCTCAAGTTAAACAATTTCAATATTAAATAGTTCAAATTAAATTAGTTTAAGTTATCACTTGTGTCGGGCGTCCCGAGACGCACACGTTTTTTAAATTATTCTTTGCGTTTTCATTGTGAAGAACGAAATAAAACATAGCCATTTTGCGTCATATTTCCTCTGTGCCACAACTTTTGACAATGCAATACTAGAACATAAATGATATATATGATATGTTTTATTTTTAAAATAACCAATACTGTCTGTCTATCCAGACCTGATATGGAAATCGCTCTGTGTCCAATCTTTGATGTTTTTAGCCTTATAGAAATTATCTGTTGTCATATGATTTTATGGCATGGAACGAGATGGTGGTTTTATATTTCTTAATAGCCACATTATCCAAATCATCAATATTTTATTAAAAATACCAATCACTTACTACTAAAGCTAGGTGGGGAGGTATTTGTATCAAGATTATCCTCGGTAAAATCGTAGATTCCTCCGTCGCCCTCTGAACTAACGTTTAATGCCCTGTATTAGCTGTCAGTTAAAATCAGTTGATTAAATCGTGAACACACCTGCAGGATGCCCCAGACACGGGGCAATATGGAGCGAGGGTGCGTTGCCCGGCTACCAGGCACAGATAAACACATTTTTCTAATTTATCGATTATACTGCAATGCATAGCTGCATCATTAGAAGTAAATAATAAATATACTAGCACAATTCACACAGCGCCATCTAGTCCCAAAATAATAGCATAGCACTTATGTTATGGGTACTAGACATCTGAGAAAGTACATATATACATTTTTTTGTAAATAAATACATATTATACATAAACTCCCAGACATGAGACAGGAACCCATGACCTCCGCAAACGTACGAAGTGCGTTAGCGGAGGTTCGTTATAGTGTAATCAATATTTGTTTAGTTAAATAAATATAAAAAATTACATTTAAATTTATTACTTGGGTAAAATCGAAAATTTGGAAATATGTGAATGTAATATTGATATTAATGTGTGTGTAATATGAAAAAAAAAACTTGAGTACATACGAAAATTTGGAAATATGAACAATTATAACAATACAAGTTCACAGAGATCACAGGATCGCTTCCCACTAACATGCACTTGGAAAGTTTTTCCCGTCCATTCGTATACGAATTGCTGCCTACAGACGTTTAAGGAAAACGTCGTAACGATATCTATCATCATCTATATGTATTCGTACGCCAATGGTTTCTGCAGATGCACATGGAGATCATTGGTGTGCAAATACGTGTCATATACATCTTGGACAAGACTGGCAGATATATTGTTCGTGCCCTCATGGAACTCGCGATAGCCCAGCTGTGGGGCGTTATAAGCTGTTGGTGTTGCAAAAATTTGTGATGTTATTACTAAGAATAAATTTTAAAATTTAACATTATGTATCCAGCGTTCAGAGGTAATCTTCGTGTAACAAATACGATAAGAGAAAATTTCAACAATTTCAACAGAAGCTAGTGTTTCAGCCATAAAATGAAAACCGAATGGTGCTCATCTTTAGGTGCCTGTAATCTAGTAAACGAAGTGATTTATTTGTTACATTTTAAGTCTTTCTATGAAAGTAATGAGCTGCCTTTATTCTAATTTATGGCAGAATTATATGATTAAGTAACGATAGATTAAAAGGTCTTTTGCAGCTTGGTTGTCTTTTATTTATTGTAATAATATGCTTTCAGTAAGTTCGAACGCTTGTTAGGAGCAAGAGTATAAGTCAGTAACCATTATCGACGGAGAATGAGTAAGATAAGATTTATAGAAGATTTAAAAGCCAGAGGAACACAGGAGTTAAGAGTAACTCTTTATTCCTCTGATACACTCATATTTTAACCGTCCCCTAACACACCATCGTAATGTTGATGCGTGTTCACTGGATCCACCCTAGCTTTTATCCCGGCAAACAATAGCGCTCATTACAATGCGTTGCGCGCGCATCTGTCATTAGGTGCTTCACGATTGGCTATCACGGGGTGGCGTGCGCGCACCCTCGCGCACTGATTTCCACTCGTACTGTCCGAATCAATATTCAAAATACGATATAACGGTCAAATATTTTCTATTTTTACCGTAACCTTTTTATTCTATGCATTTTTATATTTTATTGGGAACTTCTTTTTCATTAAATCACCCTAATTACGGAGCCCAGGATCCACTATGAAGTACTGTCTTATGGTGAAACTTCTCCGAGTTTTTTCGATGGTGCTTTAGTGATATATCCTTTCCTGGAGTAAAGAAATAGCACGTATAAATACGTATATATGTTGATATGATTAACATATCATTGTTTAGTTAGTATCACATAGATTTACGATTTGAAATGTAGAATTTAATTTTGATTAAGTACTATAAGAAATCAAGATTTCAGTTAATTTAGAAGATAATACGTTTGAAGATAATTCGAGGTACATAAATTCAAATAAATATATAATGTTGGCACCTATATTTTTTTATTCCTGAAGAACAGCAGACAGGCAGTGGGCTGTCACCCACTTAATACTGAGCATTTACCATCGCCTATAGATATTTGCGTCGCTAGGGGCACCGTGTACACGCTGCTATCCCATAGGGGTACAGGAACCTGGGTCACTAATGCCGGAACACAACACAAGATTCAAATTCTTGTACCCTTATGGGACAGCAGCGTGTTCGCCATGCCACTGGCGTTGCAAGCATCCATAGGCGACGGTAACCCCTAAATTCTAAGTGGACCGTCAGCCTGTCTGCTATCCTACAGCAATAAAAAAAACTAGGTTAATGAGGCATACTTAAGACCAAGGGTGGTTGCCATCCAAATGGGCTTGGTCGTGGTCCTACCACGTAGTTAAGGTTGTTTTGTAGCCTTTTACCACTGGCCGACCCCACACACAGGGGTTAGTATTCTAACTCCGCCCTTGCACGGAAAAAGAAATATGATGTCAGGCCAGCAACCCAAGATATCCAAGAGCTGCGATGACATAGATGTTTGTTTTTTATGTAGGTAACAAGTTGACGCGATGCGAAGCCATCCTAAAGCAGGTGAACTTTCCGCAGTATCACGGACATGACATCTGCCATGGAGGCGGAAGTTTATGCGGAGATGGCGCAAATAAAGTAACACCTTCGTAGAAATAAGGCTATTCCAACTTTTTTAAAGTCGTAAAAAGCAATGAATGCATTGCACCAAACTCAAATCTGTAAACTCAGACGATGATTTCTTCCAAGGTTGGAGAGGTCAAATGGTATAAGATGGTAAGTACGAAATTCTCATCATATCCTTATAGAAAATGAGATGATATACAAAAAATGTCAAATAACCCTTTTTGATAACACTGATAGTTTCGTGAGAAAACTATAAAAATGTTGAAAGTGATCATGAATCCAACTTTAAAATCGAATAACTTTTGATGCAGCAGATTTTTCAAAAACCTGGAAGTCTTTTTTTGTAAAGCGTTCAATTCCCTATAAGAATATGCTACGGCCTTATAGATGTAATTATACGTTTATGAGTTAAAAAATCATTCAAAGCCTACAGAAAGAAACCCCATGCTAATCAAACAGGAAATAGAAATTTGCGATATGCCACCTCTTAATATTAAATTTAAAAGAGCTGTAACTTTTATTGTCTCTCTTTTTCATTTAAACAATATTTTCGATATATCTAAAAAAACTGGTTAAATTTTTTTTAAACAGTCTAATATTTATTATTTATTTTCATTCTAATATCAAATTTACATTGTTTTTCATTCTAATATCCGTGCAGGGGCGGAGAAAGATTACAGACCTCTGTGGCCTGAGTCTTCTTGTCGTAAAAGGCGAAAAAACAACCCACCCTAGCTACATGGTAGGGCCCCAAGCTCGTCTAGATGGCGACCACTTGCGGTCTTAAGTATGCCGCCATAATAACCTTGTGTTGTGTTCCGGCATTAGTGACCCAAGTTCCTGTACCCTTATGGACAGCAGCGTGTTAGCGATACCACTGGCGTTGTAAACACCCATAGGCGATGGTAACTGCTAAATTCTAAGTGGGCCGTCAGCCTGTCTACTGTCCTACAGCAATAAAAGAAAAATATCATTTCAGAAAATATAATTTAGTGCAAAAACTCACGCCTAACTAAAATGGACGATCTATTAATATTAAAGACATATTCGGACGGAAGCGGGTTTCCAGCTCGTTCCCACAACACCCCATTACATCCCCGAAGTACTAATAGAGGAAACAATGTGAAAGGTGTGTTCGGTATTTGACATCACATTTTTTCTACCACACTTTTGTTCCCACGTACACGTTTAGTGCAAACCACTAGACTCTTTATAAATATGGCTTGAAAACTGTGTTCATTTACTTTGTGAGATGAACAGTACTTCAGACTTGATATATAATTATACAAAATGATATCAAAAGGTTTTATAAGTTATTATAATGAGCATGTTTTTTGCTGTGAAACAGCAGACAGGTGACTTAATATTAAGCAGTTACCATCGCCTACAGATGTTTGCGACGCCACAAGTTCCGCGAGAACCCTGCCATCCGCATAAGTGAACCTTGAACCTGCAACCTGAGTCACTAATACCGCAACACAAGGTTATTATGGCGGCATACTTATAGTTCAGGGGTGGTGACCATCCAGACGGGCTTGGAGTCCTACCAGCTGGGATTGTTCTGTCGCCTTTTACGACGAGCTGACCTCGGCCGCAGGAGTGAGTATTCTTACACCGCCCCTACACGGAGCATTTTTGTTCATTCAAATGCCTGAATGATCTCAAATAATGCCCAAGCTTTTCGGCCATATTGTTAAACTTCTAAGCGCTGCTTTGTGCTCTCCAACAACAAAATATATGCTGATTAGATGAAGATGTTCTAAATAGATGATAATTAAAAGTAAATAAAAAAGAGGTCATTAATTCCAGCTTTCAAAGAGGTGAGGTTTAATAAATACGAAGCGAATGACGCCCTTTCTCAGTTGCTCTAAGCTAATTGAATTTAATACATAATAATAAACATACTTGGTCAATTCACAGTGACATCTTGGAAAAAAGCAGCAGAGTCCTTGTGTTATGGGTTCTAAACAACTGATATATTATTTTCTTTTTTTGGTAAAGAAATTCTAGACTCGAGATAGGAATCGAACCCGTAACCTGCACAGCTAACCGACGTACGTTAGCCAAATGAGTTATGGAGGTTTTTTACTATAATATAATAACATATTAACGAAATAAAGAACAATTGTCACTAAAGCATTAAATATTATGGGAATACGATCGAGTATTTTATATTATTCTTAAATAGGACTTCTAGTAGATACTCGTATAGTGCGATACTCAAACAGTTACGAACTTTATTCATAAAACCTTATACTTATTTCTATAATATCGTGTGATGTATAGAAAAAAATCATGCGGGGCAGTCTTTGGGGATTGCCGATAGAAGTGAAAACTAAAAACTAAATAACTTGTAAATTGTATCGTCGAGTTATTAGATTATTATTTTCGGTTTATAAAAAATTGTTTATGATCAAGCATTACAGTTTAAATTGGTTATTAACACTTCTTTACAAACCAAAAATTTTTCACCTAAAAAGTGCTCAACGCGCCTAAAGAAGTTGTCACTTCAAAAACTCAACTGTATTTGATTGTAATAAGGTTGCAATTCGAATAGATATGTATAAGTAATGCAATGCAATCATTTAAAAGTTCCATTATAAAATAAACCTTAAGACATTATTAATAAGGTTGGTATTACTAGAGCAAAACTCCCTCCATCTTACGAATTTTCAATCAGGTCATGTGTCCTGACGCGAGTTTATAATTTTTTACATATTACAAAAAAGTGCACAACGCCGCTAAAGAAGTTTTCACTTCAAAAATTGACTCTGAATCATTATACGAGATTTTAAAAGTAAAAGTTTCTATATACAGTCAAAACCTGTTATAATAACATCGAAGGGACGACTCAAATTAAGATGTAAAACTGAGTAAAACTGATAGTCATAACGACCGGTGATGATTTCGAGGTACAAATTCAGCCGGACCTTTTGGTCAATATAACCGCTATGTTGTTTGTTCTAAACGATGTCGCTATAAACAGTTTTGTATCCTGTACGTAGCTATTCGTGCAGGGGCGGGGAAAGAATACTGACTTCTGCGGCCGGGTTCGGCCTGTCGAAAAAGATGACAAAACAACCTAGCTACGTGGTAGGCCCTCAAGCCTGTCTGGATGGCGACCAACTTTGGCTTTAAATATGCTGCCATAATAACCTGTGTTGTGTTCCGGCATTAGTGACCCAAGTTCCTGTACCCTTATGGGACACCAGCGTGTTCACGATGCCACTGGCGTTGCAAACACCCATAGGCGACGGTAACTGCTAAATTCTAAGAACATTTAAGAAGATTTTGTATAATTTTACGTAAAACAGACAATTACATAATGAAGCTCGCAATGCTTGTATAGCATTGCGTGTTCTAAACTCCATGGGGTAACGTTCTCCAGTGAACTGCCATCTGTTGCATGGGATTGTTTATTGTAAATATACCGTGATAGTATTCGCGCCGATGAGAGTCCAATCGATGTAATTACCTGACAAGTTCCCACGGTCTATATATTTTAGGACTTGCCTGCCACTTCGTTTAAGAGAATTTCCGATTTGCAACATGTATAAGTTTCACAATGACAGTGTAAGATTTTTCTCCCGTTGAAATTTGTTATAAATTATTGCGATATTATTGCATGTAATATTATCAATAAAACTACTCCGTTCAGGGGCGGAGAAAGAATACTGACCTCTGCGGCTGGGGTCGGCCTGTCGTAAAAGGCGACAAAACAACCCTAGCTACGTGGTAGGGCCCTAAGCCCGTCTGGATGGCGACCGCTTTTGGTCATAAGTCTACCACCATAACAACTTTGTGTTGTGTTCCGACATTAGTGATCCAAGTTCCTGTACCCTTATGGGACAGCAGCGTGTTCGCGATGCCATTGGCGTTTCAAACATCCATAGACGAGAGTAACTTTGCTATCAAATCGGCCCTCAGTCAGCCTTTGCTATTCCAGAAAGAATAAAGAAAATACAACAAGCAGGGCAAAGCAAGTTGCCGTATTAGGTCGACCATATGTAAAAAAAAGAGTAATAAATAAATGACTTAACGAAATATCAAAGATTCTATTACTTCAGTCTTAGTAGTTGAGTCATAATCGACGGGTATCAAATTATACAGACCCGCGTTCAATTCCTTTTATAGTATGTATTTTATATGTAGCTCTTAAGCTCTAGGTATTTTTCTTGATTTATTAAAATATCATGTCCACAAAACTATGAAAGAAAAAAGTGTGAAGGAACGTGCTTACTGAGATCAATCACTCCGCTTATTAGAAATTAATCTAAGAATTATCAGATAAGCGTGGCGAGTATAGTATTTGTTTACCTAAAGGGGGAAAGCTGTTGTTTTTTCCTGAAAGTGCAGGATAAATTTTGGGTCGAAATGACGATTATGTCTGTTTAAAATTTAAAAAAGACCAAGTAATCGATATACTGCAAGTACATTATTCAATTACACTATCCGTACATGGTAAGTGACACCAGCAGAGGATGCGCGGGCGCAGAGCTTCCGGCGCGTGCGTGAGTGGGGCTTCGGAGTTCCGGCTACAGTTACCTACGTTCAACACATATATCTATAATGGATTAGATATACTAAAATGAGCCTCCATGAAAGTATATAAGGTTTCTTTTTGAAAATGTATGTAATTTATGCGGAAATGTCAAAGGGGTTGTACGAGCCGGACGCTTGAAGGGGATTTAAGGAATTCTGATGCACCAAATGATTAAACTAGTTGCTAGATATAATAATGAATATATTATTTGAACTACGTACTTGAATACGCGTAATGTTTTTTTTATTGGTTTGGAACAGCAGACAGGCTGAGGGTCCACCTAATAGTAAACAGTTACCGTCGCCTATGAACGTTGGTGACGTCATAGGCACCGTTAATAAGGTTCCATCCGTGTAGGGTCACTAGAATAGTACTAGGTCTGGCTTACTTTTTTTCATTGCTATAGCAGTAGCAGTTCTATAGAACAGTAGATAGGCATTGCAAACACGCTGCTGTCCCATAAGGGGTCAGGAACTTGGGTCACTAATGCCGGCATACAACACAAGGTTATTATGGCGGCATACTTAAGACCAAAGGTGGTCGCCATCCAGACGGGCTTGGGGCCCTACCACATACATACTTTAGTGGGTTGTTTTGTCGCCTTTTACGAAAGGCCGACCCTGGCTGCGGAGGTTAGTAAACTTTCTCCGCCCCTGCACGGATAAAAATTTATGCTGAAACAGACATAACACAAGGATATTATGGCGACATACTTAAATACCAGGGGTGGTTGCCAGTTGGGCTCAGAGTATAACCACCTGGCTGAGGTTGTTTTGTTGCCCTATAGGACATCACCTCCGGTCGGTGTAGTCAGTATAACTTTATTTAGAATACTTAAAACGTCTTTGGATGGCGGGAAGAAACGCTTAAAGAATAAGGAGGGAAATACAGTATGTCTTAGGTTGAATTGGATAATATATAATAACAGTATGTAACAACATTTAGTGCTCAATTATAAATAAAACGATTACCTAGAATAGTACAAACATAAATAATTCTAAACATACAAATTTTATTACACCATATGGCAAATGCATATTTTTATATCCCCGATCATTGTCCGCTGGTAACGATTTTAAAACGCTGGCTACATTGCCACGTAGGATGGCAACTGATCCGTTGTTCGAAACACACATCAGTTTTATAGATGAGACCTCTATCAAAAGGCCTCCGGACTCATGGCCCTAGAACATCGGTGGCAAAACTTATACACGTATCCTTGCCAATATACGGATATTTACAACATTATAGGTCCTCGTTTTTTTATATATTGCCGAGGAACAGCAGATAGGCTGGCTGCCAACTTAATAGTAAGCAGTTACCGTCACCTATGCATGTTTAAGACGCTAAAGGCACCCCAAACACACTGCTGTCCCATAGGAATACAGGAATTTGGGTCATTAATCCCGGAATACAACACAAAGTTATTATGGCGGCATTTTTATAGACCAAGAGTGGTTGCCATCCAGACGGGCTTAGAAGCCTGCCGTAGTTCGGGTTGTTTTGTCGCCTTTTACGACAGGCCGGTCCAGACCATAGAGGTTAGTATTCCTATTCCACTCCCGCACGAAGAAAAGTTGTACAGAGAGGAATTGATTAAGTCCCTGAACATTATTTAACACGATATACTTAGGTACCTACCTAAGTATATCGTGTTAAATAATGTTTGTATAGCTACCTAGCTATACAAACATTGGCTAAACATGTAGCGAGATACTTCCGCCACAGCATTCATCTCGCAACAATCCCATTGATTACACAATACTGTACCGTAAATAGAATACTCGAATCATAATTAAATTATATTCAATTATTTTGATGTTGGGCGGCGCTGTGGGCGGGATGTGAGCTCATTGGGCGGCTTTGTAGGCGGGCGGGAACAGATCCGCCCAGCCAGAGCTATCTTCTTCTCCCGTTTTATAAATGAAACTTTGAGATATATTATTGAAGTAAGTGAATTTTCAATGTAACGAAACAGTATTATGCAATTTAATATTTTTATTATTATTATATTATCTTGCGAAATTATAACACTTAGGTATATGTTTTCGCTTTATTTGCAGATTTTTTTGCAAAAATAATCAAAAATTACATACAACATAGGTAATTCTAATTATCCATTATTTAATATGTTAACCAATATGGGAAAAAAATTCTTAGACTTAAACTTGAACATTATGGTAAATGCTTCGGCAATTTTTTGTAGTCGTAAATTTTATAAACAAAATTCCCTCACTTATTGTTTAAATTTACATTATGCAGGTTCAGAAAACCTTGAATAAAGTCAAGTTCATGACTTATACCCCTACTATGATCATCATTACGTAAGCAGAGAAGATATAGGTAGCATTTTAAGCTAGCTTGAAGTTCGGAATACCTAGTTCCTTCACAACGAATATGATAGTTTCAGCTATTCTGATAGGCGATAGGAACCCTTACTAACTCTGAAGAGCCTGTTCCAGAACTTTTTGTGGTCCAACAATCATTAATTACGTAGTACTAACGTAGTCCCTTCGATCATTACCATGTATATTCGATTCCCAATACAAAATAAATCTTATACAATTTTTTCTAGTGAAAATCGAGTGAGGTGTTAACAAGGCACCGAATGCGGGCTTTATCTTATATCTGAATGTCATGTACCATCGAGTAGGTAACAAGTAAAGATTAAAAAGCAATAGGTAGTAGACACTTGTAGCGTGTATAGGGGCCCGAGCGAGACATTGTCGAATCGTGCGTAGATATGTTACGGTAGAATACACATTATACAGGATGTGGTTACTTAATGGCACTTGACATAAAACCCGATTTATCAGATATAAAGATTATTACAGCATACGCAAAGGAAACACGGAAGATAAACAAGCCCACGGACGGCCTCCAACCAGATGGTGTCAATCAAATAAAGGCCCTAACCTCATCCAAATTAAGCTCGGTCATTAGAAACGCATCGGATAGGCACCGATGGAGGCAAATTATTAAAATAAGGCGCACCACCACAGCACTGATGTGTACACCCAATGATGAACACGAACCTCAGCTATGAGCTAACGACTGCAGAGAGAGATAGAGAGATCACAGCATAGGCAACTCATGAAATCACAACTATTCTGTTAGTAGTTTAGAAACTAGAACTTAGAACTAAAAATTACTAATTTTGTCGTAAAAGTTACAATTAAGCTTTTCTGGGAGTATATGATACGCTGCTATGTATTTATATAAACAAGAGTGGCGGATATATCAGCCGTCCCTTCTAAATCTAGGCCCGATCCTAGCAGTGGGAAGTTATCAGCTGTTATTATTTCATTACATATTTGGTTTTTACCGGCGTCACTGCTCTATAACTTCATCCATACAGGGGCGGAGAAAGAGTACTGACCTCTGCAGCCGGGGTCGGTCTGTCGTAAAAGGCGACAGAATAACCCTGTTTTGTTTTAACGTGGTAGGGCGCCAAGCCCGTCTAGATGGCGACCATCTTTGATCTTAAGTATGTCGCCATAGTAACCTTGTGTTGTGTTCGGCATTAGGGACTCAAGTTAACCCAAAACCCAACTATTCCATAATTTAAATTAATCTCATACATGAATAAGAAAAAACAATTTTGAAATCTTAATTTATTATAGGTAATATGATACATATGATATATAAGGACATCCTGTACCAGAGCTACGCGGTCCGGCCCGTGCCACCGCACGCGCCAGGGTGAGCACCCTGCTTCCAGCCCGTCAGTCTTGTCCCGACCGCCCCGACGTGCGCACCACTGTGCACCCTCACACCCTATAAAATACGAACTTTTATGTACAAGTTTATCAAAAGTATTTCATATAAAGTTTCATTGTTAGTAAAAATTAAGTAAAGTTTTTTGAAATTAAATAAAGATCGCGCGCCGGGTTTGGTCGGCTGATTCAGCGAGGGACCCAACAGGTATGAGTCATTTTATTAATTTTCTTACCATAGTAACGCCCCTCGTACGCACCTGCATTTCTAAAAGTTCACGCGTATGACAAACAGCATATTGCCAAATTATCTATAAAAACTAATAAACATTTAAATAAAGAAGCGTTAAATTTACAATCTAATCTTAAAAGGCATAATAGCATGTCACGTATTGACTCTTGTCGGAGATATAAAATAATACTAAAAAACTACATATTATAGTGTTCTTTATAAATTAACTAGATGTTTTATATTTCAGTTACATAGAATATAACATAGTAATTGTAAAACTATAAAAAATCACCTGGCCCTAAGCATTGTAATAAAGACGTGAAAAATAAATTTTAATATTTCACTAAAAATATTGTTTATTTGAGCAATATACTTCATGGATCGCGCAATTCAAATAATAAATCAAAATACATCCTTTTTTGGGAAGCTACTGTGTCACAGATATAAACTTAAAAAAAAATCGCTTTGAGTTGAAAAAAATCCGTACCGACAATGAATGAAAATTTGAAAATATCATGAGGAACCTTTGCACACTGAGATCACCAGTATAACGTGTGAGTACACGTTACACCGGTGATCGTTTTGGACAGCCGTAGAGTGTTTACTGACCATTCTTTCTAGCGGAAGCCCTAGTTCGGCAGTGGGACATTAAAGGCTGTTATTATATTCGCTTCTAATATTGATGCTGTTTTTACATTGAATCCATTCGTAGCTTAAGTTTAAAACCTAAGGCATAAGGTAAAGTTTTAATAAACCTTAACCATCTTATAAGAAAAAATTAAGCGTCGGCGCCTCTTAATTTTTTTTATTGCTGTAGGACAGCAGACAGGTGGACGACTCTCTTAGAATTAAGCAGTTACTGTTGCCTATGGATGTTTGCAATGCCAGCATCGTGTACACGCTGCTGTCCCATAAGGGTACAGGAACTTGGGTCACTAATGCCGAAACACATCAGAAAGTTATTATGGCGGCATACTTAGGGCTTGGGGCCCTACCAAGTAGCTAGGGATAAAAATTATTCTTTTTTTCTTGAACAAAACCCAAATAGGTGATATGACCATATTTATTGCAAATGTAAATACTGTGATTCTATATAACTACCTTTTTTCAAATTCATTTTCTTATCTATCCTAAGATTGCCTAGTAGAAATTGCTTTTAGCAATAAGGTCGCCTATTGTTTTCCTTTTATACATGTATGATATGTGTTTTCTGTTTAATTGATGCAATAAAGAATATTGATTATAATCGTGATTATATGTATGTATGTAATAATGTTATTATTACATACATACATATAATCACGCCTCTTTCCCGTAGGGGTAGGCAGAGACCACTTCTTTCCAATTGCTACGATCCTTACATACTTGTTTCGCTTCGTCCACTTTCATTTATCCCTTCATACATGTCCTTCAGTTTAGGGTACTCTTGACCTGGCCTTTTTTCAAGACGTCCCTGATCTGGTCTCGAAACGTCCGCCTAGGTCTACCCCTTCCAACACTTCCATTCACACTCGCCTTATACACTTTTTTCGTCAATCGTTCTTCATTCATTCTCTCGACATGTATAACCAATATATTGTACATATAGTCTCAAATGAGCAAGGTAAAGTTTTCATAACTTAACGAGAGGTATTATTTTACATGTAACAAAGTTATGACCGACCAGAAACTGCATGGAGCAGCGGTCAAAGTTTCACGAAGCCGTACTCATATCAAGTAGCATATCCCGAACTTAGTTTTCCTTTATAACCAACGTTATTTGAAGGATTTCTTTAATATAAATATTTTAGATTAAGCGTTAATTGAAATTATAATTTGATTACATACGTATATAATAAATGAATATTTTTCTTAAAACTGATAAATATGTTTAATAAGTAAAAACTATTAAAAATTTAAGATCAAAACACTATGATACTTGTGGATAATAACAATATTCGGTCCCAAGTATAGCTCAAACTCGTACAAGAATGTAAGGGCTGTTCATTTTGCTGTCATATAATCCTTAAAATGTTATACTACAAATTTTGCAAGCAATGAACGAGTGACGTAATCACTACTTAGCTCATTGCTGTCAGACTGGAAGAGGTCAGGGTAGCAAATTATTTGTTACCTAGTGGTTTCCTGTTAAACTTACTTAAACATAAATATTATATAAATAGCCTTTTCTCTCGTCGTTCTCGTTAGTTAAGTGACATGACGTGATATGACGTGATATTATGTTCTTTGTGATTCCAAAATTTACTTTATGGTATATATATATATATATATATATATATATATATATATGTATATACGAGTAAAATATCCTGTTATACGTATATAATGAAATGTGGTTCTTAACCCACTGAAATAGTGCTTGTCAAAGTAAGATTGATATGTAACTTAACGTGCAATGAGTGAGTAGCGTCGCCTACGCAGGGACGAAGGGGAGGGAAAATATCCGAAAGCGAATCGATTTATTATTGAAATTATGAGGATTTCATAAAATGATTTCTAATAGATGTATAATAGAACGATAAAATGAAATTTAAAATTTAGGTGAATTATTATGCACCCGTCAATAATTTTTGTCATGTTTTTTAGTCTTTTCTTCGTGCAGGAGCGGAGTAAGAATACTAACCTCTGCGGCCAGGATCGGCTTGTCGTAAAAGGCAACTAAAGTAGCCTAGCTACGTATGCCGCCATAATAACCTTGTGTTGTGTTCCAGCATAAGTGTTCTAGATTTCTATACCCCTATGGGACAGCAGCGTGTTCGCGATGCCTCTGGCTTCGCAAACACTATTAAGTGGGCTGTCAGCTTGTCTGCTGTTCCTCTAATCTTGATCCTATCGTAAAAGGTCCTTACGATAGGATCAAGATTTCAAGTAACTGTAGCATTATACAATTATTCATACAATAATTAATAGTAACAATTTAAAACCGTGATTTGAATATTCGTCAACCGTGAGACATAATTATTACTTCTATAGTATTCAATACCGGTCACCTAAGGAGTTATAATAATAGGATAAGAAGTGTTAAAATCGACAGCTATGCATTTATACACCCCGCCCTCTTTCGAACACGCCCAATTAGAAAATGTGTTTGATGTGGTAATTACGTATGAGATTAGCTGTGCTTATTAATAAATCACCTAATAATTGCCTTTTATGAAATGGTCAGTTTAATAATTAAAAATACTTAGATTTTTATAACGAAAGATATCTTTTATTTTATTATAGTTTATTATTTACATATTGTGGTAGTACGTTCTATTAATAATTTATTGTTTAATATTTAACAATTTTTTATTGTTGAGGAACAGTAGACAGGCTGGCTGCCCACGTAATAGTAAACAGTTACCGTCACCTATGAATGTTTGCAACGCTATAGCTACGGGCATCGCGAACACGCTACTATCCCATAGGTGTAACAGTACATGCAGTTCTAACCTATTTAAACAGAATAGAGAGAGAGTATTTTTTTTACATATAATAGGTTAAAAACGTTACCTGGAAATCACAAATCAAAGTTAAGATTAATATTCGGTTATTTTATTTGATAGGTTATTTTACAAAACCGCACCAATTCAACTATAATAATATTTTTATTCAGAAACAAAATCCATCCATTAAAATTAAAAATATTAGGTCATAATAACTATAATTACAATTCCTAATTAAACAAAATCTCTAATAGGAATTTAGATATTGTTTAATTACTGTAAACTATAAATTACCTCCATATAACTTGAATAAACAACGATCAAAACATAGCTTACTCACGCTATTTATTTTAAACCAAACAATAAAGTGCATTAAAAATGAGGAGTAGGAGGGCCACCATCCCTTCCAATCCCTCCGGACGGCGGGCTGTCGAGGGCGACCGTGGGAGCCGCGATCTCGACTGCCGACCGTAATTAGGTAACATGGGTAAACTATTTTCTCCCTTAACTTACTTCATTTTCTACCAGTAAATTTATATATTTATATTGGAAAGTAAATGACGTTGACATTTTTAATATTAAAACTTGCTACATAAACGCTCTTTAAAATCATTTTTCTTGATTAGACATTGTTTAAAGTACGATAATTTGGTCCTTATTTATTAAAATAAATCTAATTTATTAATTTAATAGTACACATCATCATCTTTTAAAATAATTAATGCTATCTGAAGCCAACTAGATTTAAATAAATAGCAAATTATTTTAAAAGCATGTTGAACAATAAATTTATAAAGTAGATACGGACTAAGTATACAAATTTATCAAAACATTTATTAATTATTCAGTATAAGTTTTTCTCTCTTACGGATAATCCTTTTTGCACATCCCCATGTAGAACTCACTGTGTGGGGGCGGAGTAAGAATACTGACCCCAGTGGCCAGGGGTGGTCTGTCGTGAAAAGCGACAAAACAACCCTACTAGGTCTAGGGCTAGGTCGTAGGGCTCTAAGGCCGTAGGGATGGTAATCACCCCTGATGTCTAAATACACGGCCATAATAACCTTGTGGTATGTTGTATGTGGTGTGGCATAGGTGACCCAGGTTTCAGTTCCTTTAAGCGAACAGCAGCAGCAGCATCCATAGACGACGGTGACTTCTTACTATAAAATGGGCTATCAATTCTTAGTCAGTAATGAGTTTAAAAGTCTACCCAAAGAAAACTGTGCTTCTATTCCTATGTAGTAGACTTTAGTAAGCTTCTATATATAAATTTAATAATTATGAAGCCCTCATAGGAAAATAAATTAACTTATAAACATTGCTTCAAATCGCAAGTAAAAGTATATTAAATATTGCGCTTTTTATTTCTAAAGATTAATAAAACCCCCATTGATTGCACTTACCGAACGTTCAGTGCGATTGAGTTAAAAAGAGATTGTGTAGCAGTCCATGTTGTTACAATCACGAAAATGGACCACTCGACATCCATTGAATCAGTGTTACGCCCGACACGTTGTTACTATTGTTAGGGTAGATAAAGTTTTTTCAGCTGCACTTAGTTTATTACATTTTGAGTAAACCAAACGATGTTTTGTTACAGAAAACAACATAAATGCACGCACTATACTATATATTGGAACAATGAATTCAGATATTAACTACTATTTCCGAAACTCATCTTTCTTGTAAGACATGGAGGCTTTACCGCATTTTCATCGGCTTGCTACATCGAGATTTTATCAGCAGTATTCTGCGCCACCTGTACGCATATCGAGTAATTACCTCCATGATATCATTCCGCAACAACATCCGACGTTACTTCAGCAATACTTGGCATATTATAATGAGCCGTTAGTCCCTTTAGACTTGTCTTTGAAATCAACTATTCCCATAACGCCACCTTGCACACCTCCGCCGCCTAAAAAGAAATCTTCAAATGAAGTTAAATTAGAGAAGTCGCTGAAAATATTTCGAACTTTCGAAGAAGAAGATACAAAAGAAGAACTCGATACAAATACTGAAAAACGAAAGCTTCAGGATGATAATTCTAATGACAGCGACAGTCCAGAGGCTAAGAAATTAAAATTTACAAAACAATTCTTTGAAGAACTAAAAACTTGTTTACCTAAAACAGACGATTCTCCATCTAGAAGTGAGAGAAGTTCACCGGATATTGTTGAAATAAGAGATGTAGAAGAACGCCCGAAGAAAGCACCCAGAGTTGCTCAGCCGCTAAAGAAGAGTAAAGCTGTGCGTCGATTAATGTTTGATGAAGATAAAACATCTCCTGTTTCTGGAACAATCATTCGTGACTTGGCTGAAGATGAAACTCTAGTAGTCAGAAAGGTAAATAGTATTTTATGGCGTTTAAATTTCTGAAGAAATAGCTATATTATCTTTTAAATAGTACATGACAAAACGTTGTAACGCGACATTTCTTATCGCATTGGCAATTAAACAGGTATGAAATGTATTGTTTAGCTTTAATAACAGCTGTAAGGGTGAACCGCAACGCTCGCCACGAGGGGTGTGTCCCAAGACTATTAAGTTTGAAATAAATTTTCGTTTCAATAGCCTATACACGTGCGTTGGATTGAGATACCGTACCATAACGTTTAATTTAGACGCAATAAAAATGGAAGTGTAACTCAATGTATGCAATTATTTAAGACCTTTCAAGAAATCGTTCTTATGTAGCTAACCTTCTATTTGTTATTGATCGTAGCTCCGGGTGATTTATGATACTATTTTAGCGGGAAAATAAAAAATAAATAATTAAAGCAAGAATGAAAATGAACCTGTTTTGGAAAGTTATTGTGTGAAATCTGTTTTGGTACCGCATTATCAATTGAGGCTTAAAACTAGCCCTATTGGTGGAACACCGTGTACTATTTTTCCGTATACATTAAACAATCACGATTTTCAACGGACATTCACAATAGTTTGATTTCAAGATTTTTATGAAACGATCTTCATATACTTTATACATTTTTTGAATATGTAAATGAAAAACATTGTAAATTCACGACGTATATGTTTTATAGGGTGATATAGATCCAGCGTTTAATGTAGTTGAAGTAACAGATGAAGCCAAAGCCTTGATCGCAACGATAGAGAATAGACTTGGCAGATACATTTGCAGACTGTGTCGCAGGCTGTATAGCGACGCGTTTGCGCTTGCCCAGCATCGTTGCTCACGGATTGTTCATATCGAATATCGATGTCCTGAGTGTGATAAAGTAAGTTTTGTTCTTATATTTTTTTGTTTACGAACATTAGTACTCTTTATGTACCTGTTTATATCTATAGGACAGCAGCGTGTACGCGGTGCCCCAGGCGTCGAACATCTATAGGAGACGGTAACTGCTAATTATTAAGTGGATCTGCTAATTATTAAGTCATTCTGCTGTTCCTCAGCAATAAAAAAAAAAACAGTCCAAGGCGTTTGATTCTCTCAATGTCACCATTCATGTGCCGGTTCCATTAATAGCTCGTAATTTGTAGCCAACTTCAGAAAATAATACATTCTATTAGTGCCCTTTCTAAGCCATATATTAATGCCATTCGTACATGGCATGTCGTCGTTTTCAAACCAATATCTGCTATGTGCACTTTTTTGAGATATCAGTATATTGACTAATATGACTAGTTTGCCACCCAAACTTTGATTTATAAAAACCTTTATGTGATTCTAATCATTATATTACTTTTAAAGAAATTGTGTCTCATAAAATTTTACGTGCGAATGTTTTTACTCCTTAAATCAAAATTTTACTTTTTGTACATAGTAGATATGGGTTTGACAACAATTATGTGTGGATGTGTCTTATGGAGATATAGAAAAATTTGTCCCTATTTAGGTTTTTTTAAATCTTATGCATCGAGTAGGTACACACGGTAGCACGACACATTGTAGCATGTATATATGTACCATTAAAGAATATTCTGTGAATTAGTCTTATATTAATTTTCTAATACTACAAATCATAAATAAACAACAATAAAGATATTGATATATATTATATAGTTTTTTAATGAATCATAAACTCGATTTTTTGCATATTAATGTCATAAATATTCTTATAATGTCTAAACAAGAAACATAACCAGGTGTTGATAATAGATTAAAATATAAACATTAGACCATGTTTACGGAAATGTTTATCTCAAAACACTGTCATCTATTGATTGCTTTATAATTAATTTTACGATATAGATAACTATTGTTTGTATTTTGTGTGGGAACGAAATTAAATAGGGGACAGATCATTCGAACACTCGGTGCATTTCCATGGGAAGCAGTGGCCGCAAATAGCACCTACAAATTTATAGTACTTCATAATTGTTTGACAGCGGTTGCCAATCGCGGGTCGCTTGTTAAACTGACGCATTTCTGCTTAAAGAAATGTTTTACGTTTAGTTTAATTATAATTTAATAAGATATTTAAAAACTTATTAATTTATTACTGTCAAATCCGTCAAAATTATCAAAATTCTAGTGGAAATTTATTATTATATAAAATATACAAAAGAAAAAGAAGTAAATCTAAATAAATATGGCGCGCTTTTACCCTGAAGACTACGAGCAATTTACAGTATGTCCGATGTTAGTGGCCCCTTATTCAACAACGTGCTGTGAAGATCCACCTATGTGCTATCCCCGCTTGCCACGATGTCCTTATCGTGACATCCGATCCTCATCGTCCGAAGATTATGTATTGTTGTGAAAAAAGCTGCGAGTTTCAAGGCCTCTAACTTGCCAAGAGAAAGATTCCTTTGAGCCACCACTAAAATATATGAAAATGAACGCATTGTGCGCAAGCTGCCTGTATCTACGTTCAAGTGCAACGGAATGCAGGACCAAGAGCATTCGAAGACGCTCGGCACTGCGAATTTCCTATTTAGAAGCCCTCGTGACGTAGTTGTCGAATGTGACGGACGGACCCCGTAAAAGTCGGCGACCCGGCAAAAGTGTCACACTGCACGCCCAAACCAACATTCGGATGTTGTTTACTTAGGAAGAAACCAATAAAAGTGTCGCTTGAGGATATAGTAGATATTTACAACGAAATTTCGCATCCTACTTTCAGTGTAAAACGAGAAAAATAATTAAAATAAAAAGGATGACAGATTTTCCCCAAAAAGTGGTTAACGTCAGGCAGGCGGCCGGTTTTAAAAACTAAGCCACAACTATTACAACATGTAAGATGTTGTGCTGACCCCATATAATGTGGTATAAGGGCAGGAGGATAATATTTAAAAACTATATACATTCGTTCTTAGCTCGAAAAAATATCGAAACTTTTTCTTATTGCTGTAGAACAGTAGACTGGCGGCCCACATAATAATAGTAAGCAGTTACCGTTGCTTATGGGTGTTTGCGACTATAGGAGCATCGCTAGTACGCTGCTGCCCACGAGGGGGTACAGGGACTTGAGTCGCTTATGAAGATGAAATAATCCTGTTATTAAATATATTATTTAATTAGTGATTTAGTATAGCTTTAATATACTCTGGGAGAGGTCACTTTTGCTGATCAAACTGTCTCATGTCGTACTGTATGTATTTCAATCCTACTCAACTGTATACTATTAACAATAAGTAACACGGTACTTAATTTTTAGGTCTTCAACTGTCCTGCAAATCTGGCATCTCACAGACGTTGGCACAAGCCTCGTGTTCCTGGTGCGGTGAAACGCAGGGACCCGCCGAGCTCTGAAGCGGGACGATTTCCTTGCCAAAGATGCGGCAAAATGTTCAGGAGACAAGCTTACTTAAGAAAACACCTGTTGGCACATGAGCAACCTGAAAATGAGCCAGATAAAGAGCCATCTGCTTTCCGCCAAGTTCACTCCGAATATTCATCTTATCAACCGGTATGTTAAGTTTTTATTTTAATATTTATTATTTTTAAAAATCATTTAACTATTCATTATCAACATCCTAGCGGTAAATCCTGGTAGCAATCCAAAATTTTGCTTCGATTTCCGGGATCTTCCGACTTTTTCGTCGTACGGTCCTCGGCAAGAAATGTGTCCATAATACCACATTTTTTGTTACAAATCTAAAGATTTTTTTTACAATTGGAATATAGAGTAACTAAGTTGCTTTGACGTTAGTTTCTAATCACCTATATTCCGAGTATAATTAATTGTAGCACGGTACTAGCTGGCATGGATTTCAATAAAGTGACGAAATTTGACGTATAAAAGGGGCGCGACGCTGTTACATGGAATTCGATACATATATTTTACTAAAACAAAAAAAAATTGTGCGTCTCGGGATGCCCGACAGAAATGATAAACTAATCTAAGTTCAACTATTTAATATTGAAATTGTTTAACTTGGGAAATGCTTAGGAGAATACTTAATTTTTATTTATATTAATATGATAAAGTAAGGAAAGGTTATTTATTAATAAAACCAAAAAATTTCAATCATTTCATTCAAAAATAACTAAAGTTTACGACTTTCCAATTTTTCCAATATCTGTTTCAAAATTTCTATCCGTGCAGGGGCGGAGAAAGAATACTAACCTCTGCGGCCGGGGTCGGATTCTAAGCGGACCGTCAGCCTGTCTGCTGTCCTACAGTAATAAAAAAAAATTATAGTAAATTAAATTATTCCCTAATGTAGAAAAAAACTCAACTGTATTTCATTGTAACAAAGTGGCAGTTCGAATAGATCGCTATACGGCCGGGATGCGGCCGAGCGTGGCTCTCGACCCGCGCCTCGCGAAGTGGAGGTAAAGCGGGCGGAGCTGCGCGACGAGGTGCTCATGGTGGAATGGAAGGAGCGCCTCGCGCACCCCAGCGCGGGCTTCGCCACCATCGAAGCGGTGAGGCCCGTCCTGGCTGAATGGCTAGAAAGGCGCCACGGCGCCCTGACCTTCCGCCTGACGCAGGTCCTCTCGGGGCACGGTTGCTTCGGGAGGTACCTGTGTCGCATAGGGCGGGAGATGACGTCAGGGTGCCACCACTGTGGCGCGGGCGACGAGGAGGACACGGTGAACCACACTGTCGCCGTGTGCCCCGCGTGGCGCGAGGAGCGCCGCGCCCTCGTCGCCCAAATCGGCGTGGACCTGTCGCTCCCGGCCCTGGTTCTGGCCATGGTCGGGGGCGATTCTGGATGGACGGCCGTCGCCTCCTTCTGCGAGGCAGTCATGTCCGCAAAGGAGGCGGCGGAGCGGGAGCGGGAGTCGACCACCACACTCCCCTCCCGCCAACGCAGGCCACGTCGGCGGCGCCGGAGGGCAAATAACGACCTCCGGCCGCCGTAAAAGCGGCCGCGGGCGGCCCCTCGGGGGAGGATCCGCCGCCCGCACTATTGCCGCGAGGGTGAGGGCTGCGTGCTGTTCCGCGGCCCCCCTCAACTCCTAGAGTTGTTGGGAGAGCGCCGGGGGGACGAAACCCTGGCCCCCTGGCGCTAACACTTTAGAAGGGGCTCGCCTCAAGACAAAGGGCGGGCCGGCGCCGGCCCGGGCCACGAGATCGGCAGGCCATATATCCGTGGGCCCGGGCGTAGGCGATAGGAGAACAGCGGGGTTTTTTAGTGGGTAGTCGGATGGCCATACATCTTTCCCGGAGTCCCACATATCCCTCGGTCCCCCCGGGCCGGGGGAACCCGTCAAGAGAGGTTTTTCCCCGAGACCAAAAAAAAAAAAAAAAAGATCGCTATGGGTTAGAGTGAGAGAGGAGGAACCTGCCTACCGCTGCCGTATGCGTGAGAGACAGGAAAGCCAGACTGGCACCGTAACGCGATATGTAACGAATCGGTTTACTCTCCCTTAAGAAGTTATCACTTCAAAAACAAAAATATTTCCAGCTGCACGTAATCTATTAATACAATATTTACCTACTAATGAAAATCTAGTAAAAATATCTATAATCGTTATAAAACCTTTAGCCATAACATTCAGCTTATCTAGCCATAACCTGTGAACACTTCCACGAGCGAACAAACAGCTGTTGCAGCTGCATCGGTTCGCTTAGTGGCCATTTAAGCAGTCTAATACAACTGTGTTTGTAACGAAAATCTGTGATAAAGGATTGCCCATAGTAGGGAATTGTCATAAAAAATATTTTTTATCGCATCGCAAATGTATAACGACCTTAATAGAATTTTACGATCATCATCTGTATTCAATAATTCACTTGTTAAGTTGAATCAAAATTTGTGAATGTTATATAATTTGCATAAATTATTTTGGTACGAGTTTGAAGACCTTTGTCGCGAAGACCATTAAGTAGTTTAGCTAAAATCAGTCGTGATCACAATTAAGAAATAAAAAGCAATTCTAAATATTACAGAGTATAATTTTTATCGAATATAAATCTGGTGCAAATTATTACGGTTGTTATATTTTATTACCAAGACGGAGACGACATTCTGCCACTGATTTTTAATACTGCATCTTCACGACAGTGAAAATTCATCAAAAGTTATACGTATTTATCAAGATTCTTCATCGTCATCTATACAAATAAATAAAATTGGAGTGTCTGTTTGTAATATTAAAATAACCGCTTTTTACTAAGTGCATTTGGATATACCATATATACCAAAACAACATTTTTTACAATTTTTGTCCGTCTGTCTGTCTGTTTGTTTCGACTAATCTTTGAAATGGCTGGACCGATTTTGGCGGGACTTTCACTGGCAGATAGCTGATGTAACAAGGAGTAACTTAGGCTACTTTTATTTTAGAAAAAAAGAGATTCAGAAAAAAAATAGGATCTCACGAAAAAATCTGTTATTCGACCAGCGAAGCCGGTGGGGACGGCTAGTTTATGTATATGAAATGATTGGCTGCTTTAGGATGGACTCTACGTTACGCAATAATTATAATAATTAATTAATAATCATCAACAATCATTCATGAACGAAAATAATAATAGTATGTTTAAGAGTAGTATTTTTAATCGAATCGATAGTAAGGGGAAAATGTTTTAGAACCTCAAAACAAACTTTGTATGGTGTATTGTTTTATACCAATTAATTTAAAAATTAAATGTTTTGTAAACAATTGTTTACAAAACCTTAACAACAACTTCAATTCAACTTCATATTATAATAGTTTTTGGCAAATAGGATTATTTAATAAAATCATATTAAACACCTATTAGATTAATGAAATAAATTTATATAAACATAGTATACACAAATTTAATCATTTATTATATTATCATCCCGACAGGAATCAAGTCGGGATAACAACTACAACACATTCTGGAACAAAATACCAGCTCCCCACCAAGAGTTAAATTGGGAAGGTGTTCGCACGAGGTGTGCATCGTCGTGTTCCTCGGAAGATTCACGAAGTCTTGACGTCACGGGGTCGGAGGATGAAGGCGATGGGACAGGGGATGGGTGACGGCGCGTACTGCGGCCTGTGCCGCGATTTCCTACTTATGCCCCACTAAACACATTGTATCCGTATTCCACGTCTTACGTTCATGATAGTAGCCGTCTGTATTTTTCTTAATCATGGGGTATGGTAAGTACTTACTTGAGTTTTAACTATTGTTGTTAACACGTTAAATGACATTATAGAAAATTTGAAGATGTAGCGTGATATTCGAGCAGAGCGCAAACGAGTGTGTGTGGCGACTCGGGTCGACCGGCGGGCTGCGTGGGGATCGCCGAATGCGATAAGTGCACTGGCGCATGCGCACGATGATCAGCGAGCATCTGCTACAAAGAAACACTTTATTCTAGAAAATTTTAGATGATAAAAAAAACAGTTTGAGGGCACCAGTGATCCACATAGTGCTTAATTTGTTTAGAAATGAAAAGATCCTGTTCATGAACTCATCAAATATGACTTATCTCTAGGAAAATAATATTTACCTAACATATGCTTAGGTCGAATTAAAACTTTATTCATCTCTGTTTACGTATCAGGGCATTTTTCATCTTTTTTTTTAGTTTTTGCGTTTCAAAATAATGTTAAACCGTGAAAATTTCAAAATATTAGACTACTTTTCTATATATACGTATCAATATCACAGTGATGAGTTTCGCTTATGTAAGTAGTAATAATTAAGACGATTTCAAACAAGCACTTGTAGAAAAATAGTGGCGCACTGTAAATATTACATTTAATTTTGAACAATTTTAAAGTAGTTTTACAACTATTATTATAGTGTAAATATGTGTATCTCTTACAGCAACATTCCAAAAAAAAAATATTCCACGTAGATTGTTGAACATTCTACCAGATTTTAATATTAAATAATCTGATTAGATAAGTCTAAGGGCTTGCTTAAAAATTAAATATAATAATAAAAAAAAAATTTGAAATATACTGTTAGTTATTAATGTCTTATGTATACATGTAAGTTACTAATATCATAAATAAAAGAACCTAATTATATATATATATATATATATATATATATATATATATATATATATATATATATATATATATATATATATATATATATATATATATGAATTGAGAATCAATCAGAATATTATATTAGCATTTTTAAGGAAATTAAACAACTTTACATAACACTAGCTGTGCCCGCGACTCCGTCCGCGTGGAATAGTGACTTTGGGCAGAATTTTTTGGTTATATCTTATGGTTTATTTTGGATTACAAACCCTTATAAACCCTAAAATATAAATAAATGAAATATGCAAGCAGTCAGTATTATCGAATGCAACTGTTAATATAAATCAATTTAAATTTGAAATAAAACCTACAGGTCCAGCCTAAGCTGAACCCTATTTCATATGATTGTTGATATAAATCTGAGATCAACTTAAATTGATATATAAAATTTTCGAAACTTATCATTTTTAAGAAAAACTATTTTTTTTCTAAAATAAAAATAGCCTAAGTTACTTCTTGATACATCAGCTATCTGCCAGTGAAAGTCCCGTCAAAATCGGTGCAGCCATTTCAGAGATTAGCCGGAACAAACAGACAGACAGACAAAAATTGTAAAAAATGTTGTTTTGGTATATGTACCGTGTATACGTACGAATGCACTTAGTAAAAAGCGGTTATTTTAATATTACAAACAGACCCTCCAGTTTTATTTATTTGTATAGATAAAAAAATATTATCATATTATGATTCATACATCATTTGAACCATCCATATTATATATCCATTTTTATTCCTGTGAAACAGCAGACAGGCTGACGGCCCAATTAATAGTAAGTAGTTACCGCCATCTATGAATGTTTACACCAGTGGCAGCGCTAACACGCTGCCGTACGCGTAGGGGAACTGGAACCTGGGTCACTTATACGGGAACACAAGGTTATTATGACGGAATATTTAGAAACCAATCATGGTTGCCATCTAGACGGGTTGTTTTGTCGTTTTTTATGATGACACGCCCTCGGCCGCAGGGGTTAGCACTCCGTCAGTGCGCAGAGAAATTCTCTAAAAAGCCTCTAAAATCTTTTTTTCTAACACCTTTTTTTCTACCATCCGAAAAATATTACAAATTTAATAATTAATGATCTGAAAAAATTATATGAGGCTCCAAATGAAACGCTTTAATCTGGACAGTTTTGGTCCAGTCTACTCATGTCCTAGTTATTTTAAATAGCGCATTTTAAACTCAGTTTGAATACGAATCTGTTTTTTTATCACGGTGTCTTTGTCTTGATTTAATTTAATCCTTTACATTATTAAAACCGCATTGTCTTTTTCTCTTTGAATCGCTTACATTTTTGAACATTTTTACATCTGTACGTGTAAAATTACTTGAAAATATTGAAATTTTAGTCAATTTTGTTGTCCACTGTTGTTTTTTTCGGTTTTTATGATTGTTCAATATTTTTTCATACATTGTCTACATTGGGCTGCAATCATCATCAGAATTCGATCGACGGCTCATCGTCAAGGGTTACAGCGATCGATCGCTGCACGGGAATATTTTTAGATGCACCGTATAGGCCATGGAAAAGGTGCCTGCCGTCTCATATATATTTCATCGCGCGCCGTTCATCGGAATTGAGTCAGGTCACTTTGTAAGTAGGTCGTCTCTAACATTTACTGGCCTGTCATTTTAAAACACAATAGTACTTAAAACAATCATCTACTTATTAATGCGTAATTATATACAAGATTATTTAAATTGTGTAACTTTAGAGAGTAGAGGGCTTCGATCAACATTGTTGATCGAAGGTAGAGGGGTAAAATAGTGCTCATTTGTACATATGCTCATCAGTGACATTTCCCTTTTTATACGTGACTAGCTGTGCCCGCGACTCCGTCCGCGTGGAATAGTGACTTTAGGCAGCATTTTTTGGATATTTGAGATCAATTTAAATTGGAAATTCAACCTAGCGCACCAGCATAAGCTGAACCCTATTTCATATGATCGATGATATAAATCTGAGGTCAACTTAAATTGGTACTTTAAATTTCCGAAACTTATCATTTTTAACAAAAACTAATTTTTTTATCTAAAAAAAATAGCCTAAGTTACTCCTTGATACATCAGCTATCTGCCAGTGAAAATCCCATCAAAATCGGTGCTGCCATTTCAGAGATTAGCCGGAACAAACAGACAGACAGACAGACCGACAGACAGACAGACAAAAATTGTAAAAAATGTTGTTTTGGTATATGTACCGTGTATACGTCCTAATGCACTTAGTAAAAAGCTGTTATTTTAATATTACAAACAGACCCTCCAATTTTATTTATTTGTATATAGATAACATTATCACTATAATTTTTTTTTGTAATTTGGCTGAATTACCTTTCAACAGCAAAGACCATCTATCTTCCAATCCCTATAAGAAATCCTTACGACCAAGCTTCAAGCTTCGGAACATAACCCTAATCATCTGATCTCATATCATTTAATTTAATAGTTTGCCTATATGCTTTTAAAACTTAAATTCTGACATTTAATTACATTAAAAACTTATTTAAAAAATATCTGCAAATACGTAAAAAAAATTAGATGTAAATCGATCTCATTATAATATTTATCAATAAAATTCTAGCCTTAAATCTCTTTTGAGAAATATTAAATTTTAATAAAGTTTTTTTACATCCATATAAATTATTATTTATTTGAATTAAAAATACATATTTATTTACATATGTGAAATAAAACAATTTCGCATGGTCTCGCGTGAAACATATTCTAGTCTTTTTGTTTCTAGTCTTAGCAAAATAATTAAATAGATTTATCTGTATATCATTTAATCTAGTCAAGAAATACAGCTAGTCAGGAATTTAGTCATTTTATAGAATTAAATATCAAATCTAGTCACCTTATTATATATTTGTGAACCAAAATGTATATAAATAAGTATCAACGATCTCTTATATATTGATCTCAACAAAATATCTAGCCTTTCTATTTAAACTTTTATAATGTTTAAATGAAATAATTTAAACTTCAGTCAAGTCGTACTAGTCATTAGTTTTAAAAAATATCATTATTTGAAAAAAAAACAAAAACATATAGAGAAAATTATATAAAATATCAGAAATTATTTAATCTAACAATTCAATTTATAATAATTAATATTTTTATTTGAATTGTTTCAATATGTATATTTAAAAATCATGAGCAATAAATATTTCATTCTAAAACCACGATAAAAAGAACAATAATCAAATATTAATTATTTAAACTAATAAAAAAATAAAAAATCTTAAATAATTTAAAAAAAATACTTAAAAGAAAATATTTAAAAAAGAAACATGTGATAATATTCTGATTGATTCAATCTTTGTTTGAATTTTTATCTCGAAAATGCTTTATTTATTCATTTAAGAACAATATTTATTTATTTAAAATCAAAATCGAACAAGAGTAAGAACGGCTTTTTGTCTTAATGTTTGCTTCTCTACGTTTGTGCTAGAAGAAGCAATAAATTTCTTACATCTCACGGTATTCCAGAAACATCCCAACAAATTTTGCGATTTAAGTTATTATTTTCATACAATAACTAATATTGTATAAAAATACGCCGTTTTTGCTCTAGTAGTCGACATTATGGTCTGATTTTTAATAAAAATATAAACTATTAATATTTTCATGATTAATCAAGCTACTATTACAGATTGTATGATATATTTAAATCCTCTTTTAAGTGAGTGCTGTTTATAACTTTGACAGATACAAATTTATTTAAATATCAAGTATCTATAATATAATTATTGATAAAATATAGTTAAAAACGATGTTAGTATTAAATATTTTAATATAAATGTCTATCGAGTGAACATCTAGTCAGTGTGTTCTTTGTAACGCGTTCCAAAGATATGTAAATAATAAAACGCTATTTATTTTTAGAATATAAATTGAAAATTATTGTAAATTTGTTTGAATGGTGTCTAAGCTTATTTAATGTATTTTGTCATAAATAATTTATAGATAGATAAACGTATAGACACGTATTATATTTTTCTCCGGACAGGGCCGGAGTAAGAACACTAAGTTCTGCGTTCGGGGCTTGGCCTGTCGTACACGGCGACAAAACAAACTTAGCTACGTCGTAGGGCCCCAAGCCCGTCTGGATAACAACCCCTGGTGTATAAGTATGCCGCCAGCCTGTCCTCTCAGCAATAAAAAATGATATAAAATATTATGTGTTTAAAAATATGAATCTGTAAAGTTAACATTAATTATACAAACAATTTAATGTAATATTAGAAATTTTAAACTTTATTAATTAAGATTTTATTTTAATTACAAAAAATTAATTTTATTATAAAAAAGTGTGGGGTGCTTGTTCTCAATTGTTATAAATATTTTAGTGACAGATGTTGGTAGAAGTAGTTATTTTGAAAATATCTTAAAAATCACCCCACGCTTTTATTACCAAGCAAATAAAAGCATGTTAAAAATCAAGAATAACTATAAAACATGGGTAGTGTTAATGTCCTCGTATGTCACGGTAATTGCTGTATGATAATTATTAATTTGTTATCTAAAAGTATGATTAAATTTTGAAGATTGTGGATAAATTAATATAATTTGTTTAAAAGTGCATATCATCATAACAAATATTAAATATATACAATGTACATATTACATAAGTAAATGTTATAATAATTATTTATAGTTAATATTTTATATTCATATCATTTATCCATATTAATATATGGGCACATACAAATTTTAATCATATTTTAAATAGAAATAAATTATCGATTTATGTTTTATATTGTTTTTAAACTATTGCAATAACAATAGGGCTTTTAAGTATTAGTTGTAATACACTTCTCATAAAAAAACGAAACACTTTTGAAGTTTAGTTTTGAATTAGTTTAATTTTTTTACTCTTAACCAAAAATATAAATAATAACAGTTAATTGTGGATATTTTAATTTGAAACATTAATATTCGTTAAATGATAATTTAACGAATTTTTCAAATGTTTCAAATTAAAATTAAATTTCTTTAGCTATTGTGTTTTGTTCAACAGGTATGTTTTTACCCCTTAAGAAGAAATTGTTAAATGTTAGAAACATTTGTAGATGTTAGAAACATAGATGTAAAACAGAAAAATGTTTATTCAGTATCTCGTATTTCCTCCCCGGGCTCTTATCACCGCTTCCATACGGTTCCTCATGGAATGAATAAGCGTCACAGTCTTGTATTGTGGGATGTTATCCCACTCTTCTTGTATAGCTATTTTAAGCTGGCTAAGCGTCTCCAGACCTGGATGTATCGCTCTAACTTATATCTTCAACTCATGGGATTCATATCCGGGCTTCTTGCTGTGGCCAGCAAGAATGGGCTGGCGCCCATAACCGCCATACCGACTTCGCTCAGATATTTATTTACAATGAAGTCTTCGCCAATAAAATATGCGTAGGGTACCACATGAGGCTCCAGACATTCTTCGATATAACGTGACCCATTTAATGACGGTAACCGAGGTCCGAATACAAACGCAAGTTCGGTTTTTATATTAGCGTTAATGCCTCCCCAAACCGTCCATGAACCGCTACCGTAACTGACCCTTTCTTCAATGCAGCACTGTGCAAAACGCTCTCCCTCTCTTCAATACATCTTCTTTCTTCCGTCATTACCATACACCATGCTTACTCTCGTCAGAAAAGAGAACTTTGCTCCATTGAAGGTAAGAGCAATGTAAGTGCCCAAGTGCAAAGTTGAGGCGCGCTCTTCGGTGATTTACCGTCAATTTTGGGCCATTAGCTGTTTTATCAGGTTTCATGTCACTCTTCGCCAATCTTCTTCTTATAGTAGAATCGCTTACAGTCAATCCTCGAACCTCATGGAGCCACTGCTGCAGTTGAATAGAGTTAGAGTGGCGATTTCTTAGAGAAACCGACACAACATATCGGTTATCTTGCTCAGACGTGACTCGATGTCTACCAGGTCCACGACGGCGAGTAAACATACCAGTCTCCTCATAACGCTGATACACTCTATTGACAGCATTAGGCTTAGATGCAATCGTGTAGCCTCAACACGCTGACCATGGCCCTGTATCCAACAACGCCACGACTTGGGCGGCTTCTGTAGGCGAGGTATCCATATTTTTTAGGAAAAAATTTCTTTGGTAGGATGTCATTGAAATTAGTTAACAATCACGAAAAACACGTGATTAAGTGCAGAAATTCTGACGGAATACCATTGAAAACAATCTCTACATTCATTTATTGGATAGGAATATGAAAATTTAAATTCATCGTTGAAATTCTAGACTAAACTTCCAGCTATTTATTGGCGTATTTTTTAATGATATCAATCCTCTTTTTTATTTAAATGCCGCCTGAATAATACTTGCAGTAATGATTCGAGTTTTTTGATGAGAAGTATATTAGTGTCACATAATGTGTGTTTAAAACATAATAATTCACTTAATAGTTTTAAGATTTGAGAAATAGATGGCGCTTAATAGATACTTACGAAAGTAGTATAGTTAAATAATTAGCATAGCAAATAGATCTGTAGATATTGAATAAATTTGATTTTGAAAAAAGGTTTTGTTGTATTTAATATTTATTTTTAAGGAAATACCTCGCTACTTCAAAACGTCGTTTTTAGGGTTCCCTATCCAAACGACACATGCCCTCCAACGAGCACCCTTTTACTAAGTCTAAGTCCGTCAGATTCGTCGTAAACTGCACAAAGTATTTAAATAGCAATGAAAAAAATAAAATGGCGATTTGGAAATTGCTACCACACAAATTAAAACTATGATCAGTTTGGCAACCCCCGTGGCGTAATGGGTGCTGCATGTCTGTACGCTTGCGGAGGTCACGGGTTGATTCCCGTCCCGTGTCTGGGTGTTTATGTACAATATGTATTTATTTATAAAATTGTATAATATGTAGTATATTAGTGGTCTAGTATCCATCAAACAAGTGCTATCCTACTTACTTTGGGACGCGATGGCGTTGTGTAAATTGTTCAATCAATATCTTTTTAATATTTTTCAGCAGCTCATCAACATCATGATGCTGGCCGAAGATGCCTATCGAAGATGTAAGACATAGCTATGTTTCCATTAAATAAATGAAATATTTTATGGCTGATTAAATTGTCAATTGACAAATTAAACATCACCCCCTGCCTACAAAGTATATCGTGCCTTATTAATATACAATAAGTAATTTTTTTAGTAACATTATATTATGTTTAACATTTTTTATCCGTGCAAGGGCGGAGAAAGAATACTAACCTCTGCGGCCGGGGTCGGCCTGTCGTAAAAAGCGACAAAACAACCCACCCTAGCTACGTGGTAGGGCCTCAAAGCCCGTCTGGATGGCGACCAACTTTGGTCTTAAGTATGCCGCCATAATAACCTTGTGTTATGTTCCGGCATTAGTGACCCAAGTTCCTGTACTTTTATGGGACAGCAGCTTGTTCGCGATGCCACTGGCATTACAAACACCCATAGGCGACGGTAACTGCTAAATTCTAAGCGGGCCGTCGGCCTGTCTGCTGTCCTACAGCAATAAAAAAAAAATTATAAATAAAAAAAAAACATACTGTAACAATTCATACAGCGCCATCTAGTTTCAAAGTACACAGCAGAGCATTTGTGTTATGGGTATTAGACAACTGACACACTACTTTTCTTTTTACACACACTTGGGACATGCGAAATCCATTGCATCTTGGAAGTCGTCATATTATTATCTAACTATTTATATTATTCTCTCTAAGAATCATCAGTTTAGTATTTCGTCATAATTGTTACGTCTGTGTATATGTTTTCTGAGTGCAGAGGCGGAGTAACAATACTGACCCCAGCGGGCGACCTGTCGTAAAAAGTGGCCAAACAACCCTAGCTACGTGGCAGGGCTCAAAGTCTGTTTGGATCGCAACCACCCCTGGTCGAATAATATATATGAATTGTGTTCCAGGTTCCAGTTCCTCTACGCGGAAGGCAGCGTGTTAGACCAGCCCCTGGTATCGCAAACATCCATAGGCGACAGGAGCTGTATAGTATTAAGGGAGCCGTCAACTTGTCTACTCTTTCACAATAAAAAGTCTGTCCTTAGTTCATGGTAACCAAATAGGGTCTCGGGTTTCGGCCTCACAATGGCAAGCACGTCTTGAGTAGCTGATCTTGCCTACGGTGCATTTTATAACAGTGCGTAAAAATAGCTGAAATTACATGAATCAAAAATCTATACAAATAAATAAAATTGGAGGGTCTGTTTGTAATATTAAAATAACCGCGTTTTACTAAGTGCATTCGGACTTAAACACGGTACATATACCAAAACAACATGTTTTAAAAATTTTGTCCGTCTATCTGTTTGTTAATCTCTGAAATGGCTGGACCGATTTTGACGGGACTTTCACTGGCAGATAGCTGATGTAACAAGGAGTAACTTAGGCTATTTCTATTTTAGAAAAAAAAATAGTTTTTGTTAAAAATGATAATTTTCGGAAATTTAAATCCAATTTAAGTTGACCTCATACATCCAAAAAATGCTGCCCAAAGTCACTATTCCCCGCGGAAGGAGTCGCGGGCACAGCTAGTATAATAAGATTACATCATATTAAATGCATACAATATTTTATTATCTACTTCCTAACTGCTAAATTACAGTTGGATCAATCACGTCATGAAATTATGAATGAATTTCTGACCCGGTAAACGTTGTTCTGTCATATAAATAAAAAAAAAAACAGAATTTAATT